>CANYBF010391557.1:0-26786 GCA_948192965.1 Dalechampia spathulata
TGCTTTCCCTCAGCAGGAAGGCTCGGGTTTTCCTGACTTGTTTAGTTACTCAATTGAGTTAGCTAGATGAGTCGGGTGGCGACTCCACATTATTTCATTGTGCACATTTATCACACCACTAGCACGCCGCATTTTCCGACATTGGGGAATCACACATATACATGTTATAAACAAACTCAAGTCCAATAAATCAACATACAAGGCATATATCCACACTTAAAGGCCAAGTACACATAATATACATAAAGTACATGTTTTACTGCCCACTAATGAACCTTTTAGCATTTTCACACCACAAATCACCTTTACATGCAACCAAACCCCATTTTCAACATCTACACATATTATTCAATCATTGTTTCATACAAACCTAAGGGCTACACACTTTTGCCCCCTAAAATAATGAAACTTGAAATATTTTTAAATTAGGTAGTAACATTACAACCAAACTATCTACATATGTAATCATCTTTCCCTTACAATACAAGCATACCAAACCTTAGAAACACTATTAATCACCATTCATACACTTCAAACAGTAATAAAAATGACTAATTCAAGGGTTGCAAGTTAGGAATTTACATAAATTAAACACATGAAAATAGAAATCCCATTCAGTTTCAAAATAACATCAAACTCATCACTTAGCTTGCTTATCTTTCATCATTCAATCCATTTCTTTTATATACATATAATAATGTGCATTATCAATATCTTTCTTCATTCCTAAATAATCATTTTTAATCATGCTTTCATGCATTTTTAGTAGGTTTAACAACATATTACATGATAATTTGCATACACTAGCATCATACCTTACATAGCATGTATCATTCACATATTTAGATTATATTCATTCATTTCATTCATAATTTGTATAGTTTCTATAGAATAGTTTGCATTACCTAAGAATTATCTTAATGTAATAAGAATTGGTTGCATATGTTAAGTTTTTTGAGTATTATTTTATAATTAGTTGATAGCTCTAGGTATTAGAAGCCTACTTTACCCATGTTAGCTTAGATTTTAGGTCTTATTTTATCTATACAAGTCTTACATGACTCATGTATGAATTACACGACTTGTGTAAGTCTCACCCCTTAAAAGAACCCTTAGACTTAGTGAATTTCCCACTCTAAACAAGTCCTACATGACTCATGTATGACCTACACAACTCGTGTAGGTCTCGCTCCTTCCTAAATGGCAACTTGCTTTTTATTTATTTCTTTGCACGAGTCATACATGACTCGTGGATGGCACACACGAGTCATGTATGACTTGGCCATCTAATTTTCCTTGCTCTAAAAAACACCCTCAAGCCTTACATGAGTCATGGAAACCATCACGACTCATGGATGGCTTGGCCCTCTCCCACATTTCAACCCCTTCGAGCCCTACATGACCCGTGTGCACCTTACACCACTCATGTATGGTGTTTTAGCTTATTTTTTCCACTTCTTTTCATCATCGTTAGATCATGAAATGGAGGGTGAGGATTAAGAGGGAAGTTAATAGAGGGATATATGTGATTTGAGAGCTAGAATTAGGGCATTCAGTCATTGAGAGAAGAGAATTAGGGTTTTGAGAAGATTGGAGAGAAAAACTAGGAACAAGAGATTAAAAACCTTGCTAATAAGTTCTAATCCAATTTCCTTTGTAGCAAGTGATCTATCAAGACATTGAAGAAGTGTACTGAGATCCAGATTGGACGAGTTGGAAGGTCCGAAGCTAGGAGCAACTGAAGAATTTGTATTTTGAGTTCATTTCATTAGTGTTAGAATGAATTCATGAATACAAAACCCAAAAATATACATTTTGAATTGCATTTAACATAAACATCAAATATAAGGTGTGGAATATAAAAATATACTTGTGCAAGCTATTATTCAATGACAAATATAAGACATAATTAAATAAGGATATATGTACATATATTATCTACCCTATTAAACTATAGATTATAAGAATCATAAGATATATATATATATGTATGTATGTATGTATATATGTATAAGTCTAAAATATCTGAAATATTTATATAGTTCCTTTAATTAAAACATTACGGAATCTGTATGTAATAGGTGAGGAGAATAGGAGGGTTGCTACCCTTATTTTATGCATAGATGAGGGTGAAGCAAAAACAGGTTTATGCTTAATAATAATTGTAATGTAAATGAAATTTACAAGTGAAATAAAAGGCTCAATGATTCAAGCATTGTATCGTAAAATATTATAAATATTTGATTATTATTTATTAATGTTGGATATGTGATATATTGATATATCTAGAAATATTATTGATTTATGGTTGTGCCATTATTGCATATACCCATAGACAAAATAACCATACATCATATATCATTAGTATGATATTTTGGAGGAATAAGGGAGGCACCATTATACATGTAAATATACATTTACATATATATAAAGGATGATATAAAGGAAGTGCTAGTATATTTATATAAATTGATAATTAATGAGATCTGCAAGGCAGGTTGAGTTTGGTTCCCCCCTTAATGGTAGGTTAGGTTTGGTTCCTTACTAATTATACATTGTATGATGATATGATTGTTCTTGAGGTAGGTTGAGTTCAGATCCCTCCTTAATGAGTTATATGGTAAATTATTAACTATGAGGTAGGTTGAGTTCCTATCCCTCCTCAAAGAGCCATATGAGTATATATATATATATATATATATATATATATATAAGTACAATGAAGTGAAACAAAGAAGAAAATACAATGCATTTTGCATTCAATGATACATACAATATGACATTCCAAGATGATATGATTGAGAAAAGTGGAATATAATGCATTACAATCATTGACATGTATATTGCTTAATTGCTACATTATGAACAAAAATAACAAAATGACAACGATAGAGAGAATGCTACATATAACTACTATTATTGTCATTTTTAGCATAATAGTGTTATATTTTGAAATATATGCAGGTAAAAATGATATACAGTGATGACTTTGCTATTAAAATATTCAAAAGACTTAGGGATTATTGATGAGATATTATATAGTTTATATTCTCCCTTGTGTTTAATCCATAATTGTTACTACCTTATGAAATTGTGATTTAAATTATATTATTTTGTTATTAAGCACCACTAAATTTTATACTCAATGTTTATCATTTAATGGATGTAGGTCAGCATAGTTCAAGGGGTCGTCTAGATATATGAGGCATCAATATAATTAGGAAACTCTGAGTCTTGTACGACCCTTGGAATTACATTTTCACTATATAATGTACTCTTAGCGGATGTTTTTATTATGCAACTATCATTATACAATGTATATGTAATAAAATATTTTATGCTTATGTAATAGTAGAGATGTTAAAAGTACTTAGTGTATGGCTTATCTAAATCATATAAATGATATTTTTATATAGGAATTATTTGATGGCATGCAATAATTTATATATGAATAACTTATACAAATAGGCAACAATATAAAGCCACAAGTAATTAAATAAATAGTTATAATTACAGACCATACATATTTCATTGATAAAAATAATTTCACATATCCTTTGTAGAATGATTAATGAATTTCTAATTACATGGTTTTTATTAATCATTCTTCAATTGGGTGTGAAATGTTGTAGCGATATCAGAGCTATGGTTAGCTATTGCCTATAAATAATATATTGCATAACTAGGAATAATGTTATGATCTTGATACTGACTGGTGTGATCTTGTTATTTATGTTAAAAAGTTATTAAAGATAATTGATAAGACTATGATAATAAGGGAAGATGATACCTAGACTTGTGATGGAGTAATTGAACAGCTTCAAAACTTTCTTAAAGAAGAAAATAACATGTAAAGATGAAGAGAACTATGGCTTGACTGTTGGTTTATGAAAACATGTTTGAAAGTGGAAGGTATAATCTAAAACTTTTAAAAAACACATTTTACAGTGGATCTAGCAATTCTATTCATAGAATACATCAAACATAGAGAAGATTATCAAAGAAGAGATTGAAAAACTCATTTTTAAGCAGTTATCCTTCTTTCTTGTCCTTCTGAAAAGTTGTAGCAAACTTTTTAATCCCCAAGGTAGAGGATCTCCAAACTATCCACACAAGCAATGGAATGATTAGTAATTAATATTACAAGTTTTTTTAGAAACTAGTAAAATAAAATAGAAAAGGAATAGATGAAGAGAAAGATGAATTCAGTTTCTTCTTATTGATCTTCTATAAAAAAAATCAGAATTAATCTTCTTATTCTTGAGCTTTTGATTACTTGGAACCAATGGAGGAAGGAGGCAGCCAAAATTCCTTGTTCTATAACCCTAAAAGTTATGCCAGATAACTTATAAAAACCTAATTAGGTTTTAGGTTACTTAAGTCATATGCATGTGCATATCACATGCTTCAGGCATGTGAATTGCATGTGCATGACTTAAAATCCCTATAGAAGTACATGAAAATTATGTGCACTTCCTTTTAATTCATCACACATGAATAAGTCATGTGATAATCATATATTGACTATTAATTAATTTAATTTCGTTCAAATCTCTATATACCATGCATGTAAAACATGTCATCTTAAATCACTTGTATCTTGAGTTTTACTCATCAAATTTTAATGATCTTGGTATCAAATCAAAGCTATTTTCATGCTATTTATAATGAACATAAAAGATCCAAGTTATCTCATAACCATAAAAACAATATTTCATCAACATCCATTCATGATTATCATTCCTCTTACTTTTAGTGTGCGACCTTTTGGGTTCTTGACATGTTGGCAACATATGAATCTATTATTAAACTCCATTTAATAATATCATATGTAAATCATGAGCAATGTCTAGTCACACATATGACTACCTAAATACCAAGAGGTCATTAGTTTGACTACAACCCTTCTACATTAGATTCCATGCAATAAACTCATTTCACCATTCACTATCTTATTTAGGTTTGAGTATGGATTAATATCAACTCAATGTATAATGAAGTGTTTTAGATCATGTCCTAAATTTGATGTTTCATGTACCATAATCTTTATTCCCAAAATACCCTTATGAAACTCATTCATCAATAAGTATTATACTTTGGCCAGAGATTCCTAAATAAAAAATACTACATGAATCAATGAGATAAAACCCATACATTTAATCTAGGGTGATGAATCCTTTATTGATAAATAAATACCTTCAACTATTTCACACTATATCTAACATAGGAGTCAAGATCCATAATTAAGATAACCTTATTATCTCAAGTCTTAAGGATACTTGCACTACTGATATGAGTGAGACATATTTCACAGACATAGATCAATTATCCATATGAAATCTCTTTGGCAAGGCCTCCAATGAGTCAGTCCTTTATTGCTCATCTACATGTTCATTTTAGATAACTCTTATCATGATGAATGAGAATCATCCCTTAAGGAAGTATAACATGTGCTAATCTTAACCATATTAATAATATCCATTCTTATTAATACATTGATCAAGGATAATTTAGATATTGAACATTTGCATAAATAAGAATCTCATTTCATAAACTCTTTATAAATTCCTTTATACTATTCCAATATCTTAGAATTCATTATTTAGTTAATAACCTTTCAAGTAAACTGAATAATGAATAATGCCTTTTATTGATAAATCATTTAATTAAATACAATAAAACATGATGCTCTAGAGCATACACTAATATTGACAAAAGAATTATATTATCAAGTTAAAGCAAAGGAAAGGGATTGAAATGTATGCTTGGCTAAAGGTAAGGATAAAGGTGATTACATTCATATATGCATTAAAATGAATTTTTATTTGAATTAGTGATGGGTTTTAGAGTTGATCATGTTACCAAATACATAGTAGTTATTGAAATTCATTAAATTATTGTTCATAACATGATTTTGTTAAAATCAAAACAAACATTAACATGGCTAATATGGATGGAATCAAGGTCACTTTAGTCTTTAATGTATGAGTTGAGGCTAATAAGTATTTTCTTTGCTTAGATGATGGTTTTCATAGGATAAACATATTAGTTATAAAAGAAGTGAATCATTCAATTAGAATGATGCATATAGGATGATGTATATGATTGTTAACCTATAGTATACGGATTATTTGCTAAAGGAGTAAGAATAAATGAGTTGTAATGCTACTATTCAATAATTTATAAAGTTAAAGGAATAGGAACACTAGTAAACTAAAACCATTGATTTTATCTTAGGCTAAAAAATATTTGTTTCTACCCTATTGGAAACTATAAAGTCTATAAGAGAATTTTAGTTGTATGCTTTACTTAATAATAAATAAACCTTATTGGTAGGATGTTAGATAAATAAAGAAGCAATTTAAAGTAAGGATCAATTTACAGGGAAAACATTAGAAGGTATGATAGTATTGTATATTAAATTTTAAGAGTTTTCTTTTAAATTAATAACTTATACCTAGTGAACTTGGTTGCTTAAGACTAGTTGTATGTTCATCCATGGGATAAAATAGTGTGGAATAGTTTATCCTAAGAGTGTAGCATTTGTATATGTGGGATTACTATAAAAGAAACTTATTGGATGAAGCACATGTGTATAATTAATTAGTTACTACCCATGTAAATGAATATTTCTTTGTTAGTTAGTATAGATTAGGGATGTTATGTTTCATATACCTAGTAAAATTGAGCATATTACTCAAATGAAAATAGAATGGATATATATATAATCTATGTTATAAACATATTATAAACATGCATATATGTTAATATCAATTGAATGAGTAACTCATTAAAGTTAGATGATGAATATTCTATAAACTATACCTGATGATAAATTATTGTTACTAATTAAGTGAATGTAATGCTTGTAGTTTAAATTATTAACCAAGTGAGGGAAATAGCTAAGATGATATGTTTAATTATATGGATAATTATATACGTAAAGAGATTCATAAATGGAAATGGTGTAATTGAAATGTCTTGCAAAATAAATTAAGGGTTGTTAATTCATATACAAACTAAAGAAAACTCTTACTTATATTGATGATCTGATTAGCTAAATTCTTATCATGAAAGAAACTCAAAATGAGGTTTATAAACACTTAAGGATTAATGTTTGAGCCATATTAGGATAATGATATAACTATTGGAAATTAATGTAAAACATATGTGCAATAATATGCGCGTGAAGTGTATGTGTCACATCCACACACATAGCATCCTTATATGTATGCATTTTAGGCATATATTATAGTGAGTGCTTGATTACTGCTTGAAATGCATGAATGAGATATGATGCATGAATGCTTTGATATGATGAATGTGATATGAAGTGCCTTATAGATAAACAAAATCCATATGATATGGAATTAATAGAGAAAGAAACGAAAAGAAAGTGAAAAGATGATTAAAGAAGTGAATATGCATTAAAGATATGAATTTGGTATACTTTTGTTGAATGCTTTAAATGAATCTCTATGATGGAATTTATATGTGTAAGGTGATACATTGGCATGTTTAACATTATGTGATAAAGTATAGATTAAAATGTATGAATATAAATTAAAGTGAAGTTAGAAATCATGGTATGTTAAATGGTAAGCTATGACATAAATGGAATTCCATGGAAAGATAAGGTTATTGTTAGAAACCATGTTATGTATAACTTATGTCCATATTAGCATGATGTATGGTAAGTGCAATCCTTATGTAATCATGATACAAATACGATGAAAAAATGATTATGAAGAAGAGGAAATAAATTGGATTAAGTAAGTGACCTAAACTTACCATATGTCTTCATATGATTGGTTCTTATTTAACATAGTCAAATTAAGTCTTATATTGTTTAAAGGAGGAAGCAAAGTTGGTTTTCCCATTCCTTTCTCAATTCTACATTTCTCTTCTTCCTCTTCTTCTTCTCTTTGCATTCTAACTTAAGAAAAATAATATTCTAAGGTAGGATTACATGAAGAATTATGTTCTTATGCCTCTTTTGTGTTCTATGCATTCTATGTATGCCTACTTCTTCTTCTTTTATGCTTTCTTACCTCTTTAATGAAGGAGTGAATTGATGAAGGTTTGTGATGATTGTATGTAAATGAAAGAATTGGATTGAATGATGAAGGATAAGGAAAGTAAGTGATGAACTTGATGTTATGTTGTAACCGAATGAGTTTTCCTTTATCGTATATGAAATTGGTGCTAATCCCTAACTTATATCACTTAAATATGTCACTTTGGTTGCTATTTAAAGTATGTGAATGATGTTTAAAGGTATTTAGAAGGTTTTGTATGCTAAAAGGTTGATGGAAAGATGATAGAATAAGATGGAAACTTGAATTCTTACTTGCTGCCCAATTTAGAACTTTTTGACTTTCACTATTTTAAGGGACAAAATTGTGTAATCCTTGAATTCTTATGTAAACATGATTGATTGATGTGTTTAGATGATGAAATTGGGTTTGGATGCATGCTAAGGTGAATTATGGCATGAATATGCCAAAATGGTTGTTAAAGAGACAACAAAGCATGCCATTTAGGTATATTATGTGCATATTGCCTTAAAATGTAGATATGTGTTATATATGCTGGCTAATTGGACTTAAGTTTGTGTGTAACATGCATATATGTGTTTGTATTTGGTATGGTTTGTTGTCAATGAGTTAAAGGTTATAATGGTTAAGGTATGCATGAGGAAACTCATAAGGTAGCATGTGAACCATATTATGCAAGATATGTAACTTTTGTGTCTTGTAGAGATGTGAATGTGTAGTTGTAAATATGTATATAGTACTTATAGATATGACTGAGGATAACATGTTCATCCATTAAGAGTGACTATATGACCAAATTATATTAGGGGAAAGAATTGTACAAGTTAAAGGTATGCTGAAAATGTGCAATTTAGTGTTGCATGTAGAATAAGTCATCTTGTATTGGTTGTTTGGATACCAATTACCATGTGAGACTTAAAATATACATATCCCCTATTCCATAAAAGGTAAAGAGGTAAAATTATGCAATTTCATGTATATTGGATGCAAGTTTCATGCAAGTATGCTTTAAAGTATGCAAATAATGCATTTAAGCAGACTCTTTCATGATATGCGGCCTTTTCACTTTCGGAGGCCTAAATGAATGAAATAAATTGCATGCTAAAATTTGTATTAAACCTTGATAAGTCTAGTTTATGATAGTATATGACATGTTTATGTTAAAGGACAAGAAGATTGCTTAAAAATTCATTTAGTCCAAGTACGTGCAAAAATGGTACTTGCACTTTCTAGTTTTGACAAGTTTATGTTGTATGCCATAAATGTCTAAGTTTTAGTATTTAATTTATGTGGTTTAATACCTTGAGATATTCATGAGATGATAGATTAAAATTAAGTGTCATTCATGATCCATAAGATGGTCATTAAGGGTACATGGTGGCATATGCATATTAAATGAAAAGGAGAATGAAACATGAAATGAAAATGATCATATAAATAGTAAAAATGACTAAATGAATAGTAACTTATCTTGCATGACTTGGCACTTTAATGAATGCATATCTTAGGCTTCCAAACTTAATGCTATACACACGTAGACCTTATAAATCTTCTTTTTACATAAAAATATACACTTAGAGGCATGAAATGATGTTAATGTAATATGTACACACATGATTATGACAAGTCTTATACATGCTTAAATGTTCTAATACTTGATTTACATACTAATATGCATATGTATGACTTATATAGACACTTGTACTTGAATGCAAAGATGTGTAATGGTATGAATGTGGATAATGGCTAACCATACATGCAAATGAAAGTCAATGATGTATAAATACACTTAATGGATGATATTATGATTCAAAGACTTAAGTTGGTTGAAAGGCATGTATGATTCTTACTTGTAAAGCATGAAATATTATGAAATGATATTATGCTTATATGCTCATTATGAATCAAATTTGAATTATGATTACATGTTATGAATGGATATGGATTCCTTAAGGTGATAAGCTAGGTGTAATATGTAAATGACCTTACTAAGTGAATATGAGTATTTCATGACGATGCTTTGATATCATGTTTGCAATGAATGTAATGACATTTATATAATCTCAGATTCTCAGATTGACATATCAAGATTAAGCATGCCATGAAGTCTAATTTATGATATAGTAATCCCTATCAATATTGCCTTCGTCATGTTATCAACAATTATAATACAAAGTTTAAGAATGTGGCAATGAAAAAATTACTCAAAAGAGCAAGTATGATGTACATTTGATTTTAATATAATTCTACATGTTTCTTGCATTTATGATTTGCATATAATAATCAAATTGACTATTATAGGTTGATAAAATCAAGGCAAATTTTTTTTGAGGTTCATTAGGCAACTTGAAGCAAGACATCTTAAGTCAAAGGAATGGATTAATAAAATTCCATGAGAGAAATGAGCACTTTCTTATGATGAAGGATTTTAACATGGCATGATGATAATGAATTATGTTGAAGCATGTAATGCCATGTTGAAAGACATTATATTTATCCTAGTTATGAGAATGATACAAATGTTGTTCAATAAGCTTCTCGACATCTTTGATAAACATCAGAAAAGATCACTAATGCAATTACTGGAGGATATATCTTTATTGAACATCATATTATAACTCTAAAACATAAGGTCAATAAAGCTAATGGGCATGAAGTATAGAGATATGATCTTGAGAGGGGTGTATTTTTTATCAAAATAGCTTACAATAATATTACAAGAAGAGGTAGCAAAAACCAAGTTGTTAACATATCATAGAGGTAGTATACATATGGGAAATTCCAAGAGCAAAATACCATGCTCCCATGCAATTGCAATTTGCATGAAATACAACATAAACTATACAAATTTTATTGCTCCTTTTTACATGATCGCTATCATCATGAAATGTTAGCTAATAACATTTATCCCTCTAAGACATGAAGAATATTGGTATAAATACAAGGGCTTATCAGTTGTAATGAACCCAACATGGAAAAGGAAAAATGGGAGGCTTAAGTATACTCAGATCCGAAATGAGATGGATTAGTTAACAAAAGGTGAATCTAGTTTTTGTATTAAATATAGCCAAACAGGTCACAATGCAAAGTCATGTGGATATAGTTGACTTATAACTTATGTATTTATATTTCTATATGATGTATTATATTCCTTATTTTGTTAAGATTTTTATTTTATTTGTTTTATGAATACATCATTATAAACTGTTTTACCTTGTGAATAATTCAATATACAATTCTCTTTTCCATAATTAGACCATTTGAATGACTTATCTATTATATGTTATAAATCCTGTTTTTTTCAATATGGCTTAAGAACCCAAACAATGAGATTTACATTCAACAAGACCTCATGATCCATCATTGTTATATTTACAGCGATAACATAAATCATAAGCTATTTAGTTTGATAAGGTATAATGTACTATACATAATGTTCTTCAATTTTATCAATTAAACATTTTCTATTTGATATTTCCATGCTTTTTATATATAGGTGAATGCAAAAGTCCTCAATTGTAATGGAACATATACTTATAGGGTAATCATATAAAAGATTTTCACCCTTATATAATTGACATGATTTAAAATACATGCTTTGCTAGACTTCTTCATTTAGGACATTTCAATCTTGATCATCATTTAATCATTGCATTAATTGACAGGTAGAGACCTGAAACTCATACTTCTACTTGCCAAAGGCGGAGTGCACAGTGACATTATATAATGTCGTCCTAGTCATTAGGCTTCCTATTAATGGTCGACCTCTTATTAGATAACTTGATCATAATTGGAATGCAATATGTGAATGGTTGCTTAGGGCTATTCCACTTGATAATCTAAGAAGGGGTTCAAATTGAGGTAGAGTTAATTGATACAGGAATTCAATCATCTCCCTAATGATGCTGCTATTCATATCTTGCATAACCATGCTTACGTAGTTATCTTAAGATTACTATGTAGCTAGATATTTTATCCAATGAGTACTGGTATAATGAGCTTATTATTTTTTATCCTTAATCAAATAAATTAATACAATGATTTAATTTAAAGCATAACTCAACACTTATCAATTCTTATCTTGTTTGATAACTTTACTTTAATCCACCTTTCTTTTGCATATAAACATATAAAAGTTATATTATTTGGTCCACTTGGACAACATCATCTCATGAATGAATAACCATAACATTTATTATTCTATTCTCTATTATATACATATATAGCCAAATCATAGACTTAATATTCATTTAGTCATGCTTAGTCTCTATATTATTATCTCTGCTTAACTTAATTAGTAGCCAATACCTCACCTGTTTAAGAATAATAACATACACACATGAATTCAATCTATCCTTGGTAATTCACACATGTTAATCCAAGGATTAACATTCATTTTTTGATTAGTCCATAAGCACACAGAGGTGTCTTATTGATATAAAGTTATGTAATTAATCACATAAGTTAATTTGATAAATTCCAAGGCAAGTTATTCTTAAAAGAATTAATTAAGGCATTTAGCCCCTCTTTAATTATGTGTACATTTATCCTTACTAATCATATTTTAATTATATAATCTAAATTTTATAAATGAATTACATATAATGACTTCATTCATAAGCTATGTCATATAAATGAACACCTTCAGCTAACTTTAAAATAAGATGGTTACATATTATATTTAAAAAATCAATTCATGCGTAAATAAGCTTCTATTATAACCAGGTGACTATCACAGCACTTAGAAGAAAAGAGATAAATGTGCGTATGCAAACTTTAATAGTTTGACACTCAAAAGCCTAGTAAGCTTTTCTTATAACTATTTACATACACAATAAACATGCTAAAATATGACAGTTTCCATCTTATATTTCCCAGAGGTTAATGCCTACATTAATTCTATTATGACCCATGGGTTGAGGATAGTTCAATCAGCTTGCATCACCCATTATCACTCACCCGCATACAATTTATGCACTCTAATTGTTCTCCTTAAGTTAAACATATCTCTATTCCTAACATAGGTATATTTGCTATTCTACACATAACTAAATCATATAATTAATTTTATGATCAGTTATTATTCTATGTTTGGGACATAATAAGTCTAAAAATATGATCAATCTAGGCACTAGTATATATGTAACTTCATGAGTTGCCAAGGTCAAATACCCCAATTGCTTATTTCAATGACATTAATGCTAAGTTGAATGTCATACCAGTTGTTATTATATCAATGTTTACTGAAAAGATTATGGCCAAACAACTGTTAACTTCCCACACACTTAACATACATGTAAGCCATGTATAACTCTATCCGGTGAACTCATAAAAATAAATTAGTAACTTCTAAGTACTCTGCAATCTTTTTTAACATTTCATTAATTAGGTTAGAAATGGAAGCTCATTAAT
The DNA here is from genome assembly GCA_948192965.1 of Dalechampia spathulata. Taxonomy (NCBI): domain Eukaryota; kingdom Viridiplantae; phylum Streptophyta; class Magnoliopsida; order Malpighiales; family Euphorbiaceae; genus Dalechampia; species Dalechampia spathulata. Next base: position 13,470 of record CANYBF010391557.1, read on the forward strand.
GAGTTAAGCATTTAGTCTAATTATATAGATTCTTTCTGAATCCATTAATTTCATACATAAATCTTACCCAATCAATATCACTTTTATTAAAAATCTATATTTATGCATAGTTCCAGTAGGTTTCTTATATTTTAACTCTAATTGTAACCCAATGCATACTTAGTATAACATTACATAATAATATTTAATGCATAACCATTTCCTTACATCAGTTCATAACCAGGTATACACAAACATTTTAAGGACAACACATACTATTTTTTATAAGAATATTGAATATCATATACATATCATAAGCATACATTTTCATCATCAACTTCACCAACCTCTAACTATTTACAGAGGAACATTCATTTATCCAATAATAGTCAATTAATTACACTAGGTATACAATTCTCTCAAAATAAAAACATATTACTTAATGAATTCTTTACCTAATTAATAGTCCTAACACAAACTCAATAGCCAACAATATGAATTGCATGTTTCTAAGTTATGGTAATAATTCAACTATTTCAATCTTCATGCAAAACATTATATATGTACACTCATAACAACATTTCCAAATAAAAACACTTTATTACTTACCTTAATTGAGGTGATATGGATCTTGCTCCTCTCGATAACCTCCTTAAAGATTAAATACTTGAATATCTCACCTAATCAACTAAGTATTTGAACTTACTCTCTTGTACAACTCTCACTCTTATGAGGTTGGAGTCTTAGTTGAGATTCTAAAGGTTTCCAGTTTCATTATATGATGTCTATCAAGTTATAATAAATATGTATTAAAGTTAATCTTCATCTACTTGCAACTTGGATAATCTAAGTCACCATGCGATAATTCTTGTATTTAATGATTAAGGATAACTCACCCTATTTCAATTCACTATTTATTCTTATATTATTACCTTTCTTTTAATTAATTTAATTATTCTTCCATATACCACCTTCTTTAGCCTATAACACTTAGTATTCAAGTTTGGTTCTTAATACAACTAATACATATACTCCCTTGTATAATAACTTACATATTTGTATATACGTTATCTTAACCTTTATAAACATATGGCTCCAACTAATTTAAATTTTCTACTTAATTACACTATATAATTCTTTTATACTCTTATTAATTAATAAATTTTTTTTATCTCATTTAAATATTCATTCAATTATTTTAAAGATCTTATTATAGAAATCTAAAATATTAATTAACTAGATGAAACTATAAATATAATAATGACTATAAAAGCATATATGATAATAATTCTCAATTATATTAATTCATGTATAGAATTCTTACATGGTTATTATGTAATCCCCTCTTAATTTCATCAAATGCACACTTAACATTATATCAAAAATCATGCCCTTTATAATCTTTAATTTTTATCTAATCAATCAAACTAACTTTAATCCCGGAATAACTTTTCAAATCATTATTTAATTAATATAACAAATTCATACAAGGTTTGCATTTATAAATTACTTTAAGCATAATAAATAATATTCACATGATTGTATTTAAGTATGTATACATAATAAACATAATAAGATTGTCACATTCTAACTCCCTAAAGTCTATGCAAGTTAATATTAAGAAAAAGATAAATTCATGTCTAATTACAATATAATTTTCCAACTATATTTCAATATTATTCTATTACCCATAAAATTCATAGCATGCAGCTACTCACATAAATTATCCATCATGTATTTCATTTTATCAACAATTCAATTCCATATATGATTATATTTAATACCCTTTTAACTTATGTTTTAGTTCAAATAAAACATTTCCATATGATAACTTATCATTATTAACTTAACAATCTTTTAAATTATTTTTGCACCATCAATAGTAGTTATCATCTCCATACCAATTAATCAAAGAATTAAATAATAAATTAGTGGGAATGACTCACCTAACTATTCTTTTTATATATTATTATGTATTATTAATCATACCAACATTATATACGAATAATTTAATCCAACCACTCATCATAATTATACTAATATTCATTAGTGATTGTTTTAATGATTTACAATACGATCATGACATTACATCTCCTATAGCTTTCCATCCTTACCACTCTATTACGTCATTAAATATTTTTTGTTAAATAACTATTTAAGCATGTATGTATCAATTTAAACATAATAACACTATTAATCATATATACATCATAGTTATACAAAAAATAATGGATATGATAGTTAAAAATACATTTTATATTTTGTACAAGATTATTTTGCATGTGATCTTATTGAGATTAGGAAGCTTTACCTATGTTAATGACTTAGAAATGTGTGTAATATGGCATATTGTGAATCATAAGCCTTTGAATTTGTGTAATATCACCAAGTCTAAAGGATTGCCTTACGAGATGTTTCTAATGGTTTAGTTCAAGCATCTTAAACTTAAATTATATGGTGAGACATTCAATAATTTATTAAAATGAGATGTATTGAATTTGTAATTTATCAAAAATCAAAAAATAGGAAAAAGAAAGACAACTAATTAATATTAATGCAATTAAATTTATTCAGACAACTAAATAGATTTTGTTGAGTTAAATACACTTAGTGAATGATTATAAGCATTTGATAGAGATTCCAATCTCATTGAAGAAATCTCTTGAACCATTACTGAATACACTAAATCTTCAACTACCACTTGATCATTTCATTGTTATTATCTTATAACTACTTATGGGTATTGTGGTTACATAATTGAAACATGCAACAATAACTAACCTTGAAGCAGCTAAAGCTATCAACAATGCTATAAAGGAACTAAGAGGATTAAGTGTGCTATTGGATAATATGTACAATGAACTTGATGTGAAAGCATCTAATACAACACTAGCAGAAATTAAGCTAAATTATCAAGGTCTACAAGATGATAAAGAAGAAGAAGATATTGAAGCAGAAATGGATGATTCAACAGTTGAAACTTTAACTAAGCTTAATGGAAAATAAGCTAAAGAATAACCTAAAGAAGAAGTAGTTAAGGGCACCAAAACTAACTTAAAAGATGATGAGAATGACATATAACTCATTTTCAAACCTTATACTTCTCAACATATTTGAAGGAGGATGACTCGATCTTATTCAATAATGAGGAGTAAGTCAATTCCACCTAGTACACCTAGAAGTTCATCCAATAAATTTTCTTTTAAATCAGTTTGTTATAATTTACTCTTACAACTATCTTTGTTAATTAGTACAACTTTTGACTCTTCTTTCATTTTTCATGGTGATAAAAAGGGGGAGATGTAGTATATGTTTATGTGTGCATGCAATTTTGGTTGGTTAGTTTGCATGCATGCTTTTGGATATCATATGATATTTTTTTGTCTTATATACTTTATTACTATGAGTGGATGTATCTTGGAATTTTACATATAACATTTAATAGGGGGAGCAACATGTGCAATACTTAAGGAAATATTCTTTTTCTCTACGTACTATTTTAGATACTAAGGGAAGCTTTCTAAAGATTCTTTTTACTACATTCTTTTAATGTTTTTAAAATTTTTTTATCAAGTTTTATCATCATTAAAAAAGGGAGGAATGTTAACTTTAGGTTGACATTTCAATTTTAATGATTGTCAAAATTTAATAATAATTAATTTTAAGTTTATGTTTAATTAATTTTGACTAAAATGTTTTAAATCAATTTTCATTAATTATTTTTTTTAGAAATAATATTTTCAATTTATTCAATTATTCATTTTTTTTCTATCATGTCTTGTTACTTATATCATATGATTAATTTAAGGAGATCTCAATTGGATATTTATACATTTGGTATTTTTTGGATATTATATATTTGATAAATATCTTAAGGATTTTATGGTGATAATTTCAAAATATCAAAGGATAACTATATGATCTTTTAAACAAGATATTTTATGATTTCATTTGTTTCCAAAATATTTTATTTATAGACTTAATATAATTAATTTTTCAAAAATCAAATATATGAAAGATATATGAAGAAGGAAGCATTATAAGATTGATGTGGAATCTAGAAATATCATTTTTACATATATGAAAAATTTTAAGGAGTATTTTTAAGAGATGACAAGGTCTATTTTGGAAGATTTTATTTAAGGTATCTTAGAATTTTTGTTAAGAATATTTTGAGAATAAATACTTTATTGAGCTCAAATCAAAAGATCTTTTAGATATTAAAATCTTCTCTTTAACAAAATGATTTTTAAAAATTACTTCCATATTCTAAAAATGTAAAATTTTCAAAATTCAGATTTGGTAATAAATATTCTCGTCACTTAAATCTAGTTTGCTGATTTAACATAATAGAAACTATTTTTGAATTGATTTTGATTAGTTTACATATTTATACTTTATGTATTTATGGATTATAACTATCATATTTCAAATATAAATACATGAATTTTTGAGACAAAAAATACAAAAAAATGATCGAATTAGCTTTACAATGTCCTTATCTTTGCTTAATCCTATGGATAGATAAATAATCCATCCATTAAGTATATACTTAATGGTATGTACATGCTTAAGTAAAGTATGTGGGATCATGTAAGGTGTTCGTCACATTCATCCAATAACATATATGGAAGAAAATGCAATCATTCATAGATATACATACCGTCAATAAAGTCCATGAATAGTTTATATCTAATATGACCCTATATATGAATGCTCACTTAGGCTTGAAGTGTGAACATTCACATGACCACATCTACCTTGTGCTTACTTTTTTTTATTAATTAATGATTAAGGTTTTCACAGCTTAGGCTCTAGACCTTTTAGTCATGAAGGCTTTGATACCATGTCAAACAAACATTCAACCAAAAAGTTTAAGCTTTTAAGTATGGTTCATGAATGGTTTATATCTAACATGCCCTTGTAAATGCCAGCTTAGGCTTGAAGCGTGAACATGCACAGACCCACATATACCTTATGCTTACTTTTTTTAATAAGTTAATAATTAAGGTTTTCCATAACTTAAACTTTAGATCTTTAAATCATAGAGGCTCTTATACCAAGTCAAAGAACCATGCAATCCAAAAGTTTAAGCTATTAAGTAAAGTTCATGAATGGTTTATATTTAACACATACCAATTTCTAATATGTTTATTTACCATTACATTCAATACATCAACTAAGGCTAAAATTAAGATTCATATGCATACATAACCATTTTCTCTTAAGAGTGTCATATTCAATAAATGTGATATGATCCATGAACATAAAATTAATTTCACTTTGTTATTATATTACTAGCATGGTCATTATTAAGATATCTTGACTTATATTAGGCATGATTGTTGTCATGTATGCACAATATAATAACTAGTCATATTACCAGCATGATTTTAGCCAAATAATAAGTATGACACTTAGGCTAAGTAACTAACTTGACAATATCAAAGTAACAAGCATGACACTTAAACCAAGTATTTAGCATAAGAGTAGTCAAGTAATATACTCTATAAATAAGAGTTATTCCAATCATTTAACCCCATGCATTAAAATGTATAAACATTTCATTCCATTAGTACACAATAGGTTTAAAAGTCCCATAACCATACAAGTTAAACCTTAAGTCTTCCAATGGCAAGAAACATCATACATCGGTGTTTTAAATTACATATTATAGACATTTTAATAGGTAGAATTTTATATACATTTTGATACTCACTAAGACTTTCTTAATTTTCCAAAAGCTATGAAATAATGCAGGAGTTAAAATCAATGAGGTTTCAACCTAATGCCACTAATTTCATGCAATTTGGATGTTTATTGCTTAAGTTATACATAAGATGATCCAACTTATTACAAAATTTTTTAGTTTTACTAGATAGCACTTGAGAGCAAAAATAAGGTCCTTAGATTCTGAATTGGCTCTCAACCAAATAAAGGGGTTATAGATCTCATAAAAAACTTTGAACTTACATGAAAATAAACTCAAAATTTTAGATAGTTTGGATACCAAAATGTATCACTTTGTAAGTTAGACTTGTAGAAAATTCAAATAGTACATATGTATAATATCCAATTTTATAACTAGATTTTGGGGATTATTCATTCAATTTAGGAAAATGTCATTTCAAACAACTTTTTTAGTAATATGATTTTTAAAAAAGATTTATTTAATTTGGAGTTTGGAGCAAAGAGTTATAGCCTTGCAAATTTTGAACCTTAATTTATTCTAAAATTTTTCAATAAGCATACCAAATTCAAACATGCATTTACAAGTAAATTAACATACCATTCAATAATAATTCTATACCTAACACATCAAACATACATATAGTAACCTTATTACTAAATTTATGGCTTGTAATAATTTCAAACTCCAACCAACCAAGCTTTGAATAGATTAAACCAAATTCGTCAATTTAATATTGTATATCATGTCAATTAACACTTTTGTTCCATACATCTATAGTTTTACATTACATATTAAAATTTTCAATAAACCAATAATTTGATTATGATTTTTAAACTTACTAAATGATCCTTATAGTGAAGCATTCAATCCTAATTTTACAATATATTATTAATTATTTATTCTTAATTTACTATAAATAGTAAACTAATAAGATGACTTAGGATTGTTTAAGACTTACCAAAATGAATAAGAAATCATTTTCCCAAGCTTGTAAGGTAGTTTGGCTAAACTTTATTTTTATTCCTTCATGTTTCTTTTACTTCTCTTCTAGCTTCCATTTAAATTTTATTTTTCTTTGAAAATGAGTTTTAAAGGATAGGAAGTGACGGAAAGGTTCAATCAAGGAGGAGAATAGAGGTTTTTTTATGGAAAATATCATATTTAGTCCCTTTATTAAGTTAAACCATTTGCCTTTATAAACATTTATTCTTTTACTTTTGAACTTCTACATTAAATTCATTTTCTATTTTGGTATTATCAATTAAAATTTTTATTTTTATAAATTAAATAATAATCCTCATTTTAGTTTATTAAGATGTGAAAATAAAAAATTAGAATTTACGAGGCTTAAAAAGGTAACTTTTAAAAGCATTTGAAGGTAACTTTTTAAAGAATTTGGTCTCATTTCATCTTTAATATCATGTCATTATTTTCATTATTTCTACTTGTTTATTGATTCAAATAACTTGATTGGAAATTCAAATTGGCTTTTTAATGATATATTTATGATTCCTTGAAAAGATGAATAATTTGAATATAATATTACACATCTTAGAAATTACATGTTTTATGATAAATTTTTAGATCATGGTAAAAATCAAGTCGGTCTTGTCAAATCATTTTCAAATTAAGCAAACATTATATAAATGTGCAATATCAATGTACTTCACAAAATCTAGTCATTTTCTTACTATTAGATAAAATTCAAGACATGATTGATATTACCAGATAAAAATCATTAAAAATATGAAATTTCATATAAGATTCAAATTGACCAAAAATCACATATAACTATATTAAGAACTCAAAATAAGGTCATTGTAAGTTAAATAACACTAAAATACATGAATTATCAAGTTGGTATGCAAATCAAGACACCTATTGAAAATAGTAAAATTTTATATATGGCTTCCCCTATGTTTATATACTTTTGGAACATGAAAATTCATGTTATATTACGTCAAATAACATCAGAACATACAAGTGAACATCTTGGCATGTAAATGCTAGTCATATATCATTTAATTGCACACAAATTCACACCTACATGCATGTCATATATCATTTATCTAAATTACTATTTCCATATGTAAGCAATATAAATCAACAAGTCTAAAAAAATTCTTGAAAAATCATAGAAAATTTATTAAAAATGTGCCAATCGATATGGTAGACTTCTAGAGTCAAAATATGATTTAAAGATTATATAGATATAGGATTGAATAATTGAGAATAGATTGAGCAATTTTAAGATTATGTATGTATGAGATTGTATAATTGAAAATAACTTTAAAAATTTGGTAGGTACTATTTATACTAACAACATGTATCTACCTTTTAACATTCATTCCATAAGAACTCTAAAATTAAATATGTTTTACTTAGAGTAATTTTGAGATGGGTGACCTTCTGAGAAGTTTTCTTAAGAAGCATGTGAATAAAGATAAAACATGCTAAAAATAGTCTTATGTTTGATTATGGAAATAATCATCAAATCAGATTGTTACAATATGTATGATATGGTTTTATGCTTCGAAACCTAATACTTATAACTTATGGGCTTGTTAATAATATTAGAAGCCATGGTCAATGTAATGCAAGTTTGTTGATGAATGAGCTAGAATTTTACTTTTATAAATCATAATATATATATATATATATATATATATATTTAATTTAAAATCAATTATTAGACCATCACATCTAAAACTTTAAGAAGGAAATATTTGATTTTTAATCAAAAGCTACTTGCAATAATAACTCATTAGTATAATGCATAATAAGCACCACATCATGAAAAATAACATGTCTTGATATAGAACTTGAAAATGGTCTAGCTATTGATTATATACATTTCATAAATGATTTTGCTTATCATTTTTTGTATGAAATATATGTAACACGACTTTCTATTATTGTTCCAATAGAAATATAATAAATATTAATTTTTTATTATAACTTTCTATTATACATTTGACTAGCATTATGAAGTCAAATACACTTGGTCATATAATCTATAAATAAATAATTTGACCAAGTAATCTCACAAACATTAGATTATAAGATGATAGTAAACACATATCAATTAAAATAATAAAATATATAAACTATCTAAATGATGGATGAATGGACCCATAAATAACATCCTAAATACATTCTAAAAAGTGCAAGGGATTCAGTTTCAATTTGATAAGCAAAATCATTAAATGATGCATTACTTATAATATAGAAATGTTCATTGTTTTTTTTCACTTAAATTCTTTATATGTTATCTATTATAAGACATACATCATGTGTTATATCTCTATTAACAAGATATATATCATTATTGAGCATAGATCCAATCAAATCAGAATCATCCATTCTGTCGAACAAGATTGTATTGATGCCATGTTAATAAAATGAAGGATGAATGAAGGGGAGAGTATATTATTTTTATTTTTTATACTTTTTATTGTCATACACAACCTTATAAAAGAAACTAGTCAGTGCATTGTGTTATGCGTAAATATAGATTAAATATTTTATTTAATAATAATAATATATATGTATTTTATTTTACTTTAACTAAATGTAGTTATATTTAGTTAAATTGAATATAACATGTTACATAACATTTAGTATAAATATTCATTTTCTACATTCATTCTTTTAATAAAAGTTTGAAATTAAAATTTTTTTAAATAATGATAATCATAATATAAATATAATAATTGTAAGTTATTTAATTATATATGCAAGTGAGTCTTCAATTTGAAATTGAAATATAATGAATAGGATTAAAGTTGTTCTTTTTATATTAAGTAATATGTAATTTTCTTAATAAACATTATCAAAAATTACATTAACTATTTATCCATGATATGTACAATATTTTTTTCCTTTTAATAAAAAACATCTTTACAAAATAATCAAAGGATTTATTAATACATTTATTATTATTAATGTCTAATTTTTGAAATGCATTCAATAACATCTACACCCAAAAAATATATAAATACTAAAAATTATAATGTTTAAAAAATAAACTATAAACATATACCAAAAGAAATAATATAAATACTCAAAATTGAGATGATTTAAAATTAAATAATACATGTATATGATAAAACTCGATTGTCATTGATACGAGCTTGTATCAAATTAGAGGTAATGAATTCAAATTTTCAATACCTCTTCTTCAAGTTTTCGTAAAATAGTAGAATATATGAATATTATTTTTAATTCACTTGACAATAGTTGATAATACCTCAAAGTTTGCATAATTTTGATATTTTTTAATGGTAAAGAAACAATCTTCAGTAAATATTGGTTTATACCTTATAACATGAGTTTTGCAAATAGTAGCATGCATAAGATTTTCCTATAAAACATCAATAAAATATTATTAATTTTAAATAAATATGGAATGAAAATGGTTATACAAAAAATTTTACACATTACCTTCTCATTAATAAGGATCAACCCCAAATTAATTAGTTCAAAATTATTTTTTGTATTAAGAACTTTACACATTATACATACTCGAGCCCTAATACTCCAATTGTCTTTATTCATATTAAGATATGAAAATAAACAGTATACCATATATATTGATTAAATCTTTAAAAGATTGAAATGTAATAAAAAATGAATAAATAATTTCCATTATAATAATTTCCATTATACATATGTATATATATGATAAACATCTACATAAAAAGGGATATGAAATATTATAATCATATCCAAGTATTTAATAACATTAATTATAGAAAATAAAAAATTATCAATAAACATCAACATAAGAGGAATATCAAAGATTATAATCATATCTAAGTATTTATTACTATTAACTATATAAAATGAAAAGTCTTTGAAAAATATCAACATAAGAGGAATATCAAAGGTTATAATCATATCCAAATATTTAATAATACTAGAGTTTCATAACATGCGCTGCACGTTAGTACGATTTTTTTGACCAGTTATTTGGTAATAATTTTATATTTTATTTTTTTAAATTTTTTTTATCATAGTAATATTTTTTATAATTTTAAATTAATATTTGATATTTAAGTATTATGCACTTATTTAAAATGTTGTTTATATAATATTTTCATCCATTCATTCAAAAAAATGAAAATAAATGTTTATTTATCTATTTGATAGCAAAACCTTTTTATAAACTACATTTTTTGTATATGTCGGTTCCTTTTTTTAGATCATCCTTTTTTGACTAATATCTTTATTGTTGAGCTTGAAATCCCTCTTAATAATGTAATATATAATTGTTCATGTGAAAGACATCTTTTGGCAAGTATACCCATACGTTTGACATTATTTATCCTTGTGTCTTATTTATAGTCATTGCAAAATATAATCGCATTGGAAATTGCTTCCTTTTAAATTGGAACGAATATTTTTTCACCTTCTAGTGAATTAAGTGGTATTCTTAATAGTAACATTTGTTTATTAACATGTTGTCTAACTCTTATTTCAGCATGTATGAAATTTTTTCCAAATCTTCTGCATATCATTCGAGTTCCATTGCACAATCCATTTGATGCATTAAAATTCCTTAAAAGTATTATTAAGCAAGTAATTTTTAACTATAGTCTATGTGATGGGATTCTATTCAATTACAAACTATTCAGAAATTCTTTTTAATAATTGATGTTAACATCATCAACTACATGGTCATAGCTAAGGTATACTTGAGTCTCTCATGGGAACATATCTATTATAATCTAATTCAGTTTATCTACATATTCATTTTTCGTTATCAATATTGTATAAATTTCCATGTATTTTAATGATATCGAGCTCTCAAAAAATCAAGAAACACATTTTATGTCAATGCCTTCTCGCATGAATCTTTTCTATCATTTTATACCACCATTTCATCTGGTATGATTATGTTTCCATTATGAGTTATAGACTTTTCCCCATTTACCACTCTTTGAAAAGAAATCACTAAATGTTACATCTAATCTAGCTTGCATTTTTTTTATTAATTTGAACACTTTCATTTTATTCCAAAGATATGGTGTTACCAAATTTGCATTAATTGTTTCTTACCTAACACTTTGGGGACCATTGGCAATACCTATATAAAGTCACCTCTAAATACCATCACTTTCCATCAAATAGATCATTGTTGTTTATTATATCTCTAAGCATTCTATTAACTATCTCCACCACATATTTCTTGGTCATTGGTGCTTCATCCCACATGATCATATTGGCTTTTCGTAACAATATTGCTAAGTCACTTTGCTTTGATATATCACATAATCTTACTTTTGTTGGATTGAATGAAATGTTGAATCTAGAGTGTGTTATCCTTCCTCCTGACATTATTTATGCTACTACACCTGAAGTTGTTATTGCTATAGCTATATTTCCTTTTGATATTAGATTAGCCAATAATGCTCAATATAAGAAAGTCTTCCTTATACCTCCTGGTCCATCTATAAAAAATATCTCAGTACGTGTTGAGTTCAGTCTATTCATTATCATCGTATATGCATATTTTTTTCCAAATTAAGCTTTAACACTGTATTAATGTCTTCTTATGGTGTTTACACTGCTATCTTCTCTACAATATCTCTATTATTGATCTTCATTTGGCTAAGCTAGTGTCTTTCTTTTGTAGACATATCATAACTTTTCACATCTTTACATATGCTTATTAGGTGCTTTTGGATATTACTCAAAGTGCAAGCTATTTATGTTTATATCGAGTTCTCATACATTTTAACATAATCTTCAACCATCGATTGAAAATTATCTTCCTATAATTTTATGATATTTGTGGGTTCACAATACACTAATAATATTATAAACAATCTTCTTAACTTTAATGACATCTTGAATGTTATTGTCTCACTCATACATTCTTTTATGCTCTTAACTAATTCAAGCAACCCCCTCATTATAATAGTTTTCTTAAATGTTGAACATTTGATACCATCTACTGTAAGCAAGTCATCAAATGACTTTGGATCATGGATATTATTTAAAAGTATCCTTAAATAATACTTTTCTTCTTATGCATTTACATATTCAATGATATTTCTAGTTTTTCTTTTTATCCACTCTCTATTTTTTGCATTCCAAACATAATGCTCTAAAAATTCCCTATACAATAGTATGCTTACATCTTCATTTTTTAAATATGTAACAAAGTATTCGATCAATATCATTTTTTTACGTGATCCTATTAAAGTATGTCTTCTAAGTTATAGTTATGCCAAAATATCAATGTATGCTTTTTAAAGTTGAAAATTATTAATTTTATTTATATTTATTAATTATTAAATTTTATTTAAAGATAAATACTATTAATTTATAACCAATTACATATTAATTATTTAATATCTTATTAAAAATATGTCATCTCTCTTAATTTATTAATTATAGTTAGTATATTATTTTATATTATTTTATTAAAATTTAATATAATAATATATTAAATATTAATAAACTAATATAAGATCAAGTCAATAACAAACTAATATAAGATCAAGTCAATAACATTCATAGAATAATATATTAAATATTATATTATCTATAACACAATATAAAATCTATAATATATTCATTATATATTAATTGATATGCTTTAATTAATTAGCTAATGTAATAATTATAAATTAATAGTC
>CANYBF010391704.1:0-11674 GCA_948192965.1 Dalechampia spathulata
CTGACCATAAATTATGACCTAAGTATCATCCTGTAGAGGACAGACTTGAAGGTGTTCATGTATGCAGGTAATCGCCTGCTCATTAGTGGTTAAGAGGTTTGTCGTATCTTGTTATTTCTTTATATGAGTGTTTAATTAAGATTGTAGCACTACTGAGTTATATACTCAACGTTTGTCATTTGATGGACACAGGTTGTAGCAGAGTGGAGAATGCGGATCCCAAGGCAACCATTCAACGAGGTTATATGAAGGCAGGGACTTAGGATAATAATTAAGTATGTGTAATTAATTATTTAGCTTTTAGTAGGCAATGATTGTAATAGAGGTATATGTCGTGATGTGCTTTGCGTATTTTGCCTGATTGCCCTTGCTTCTTAGTATCACATGCATGATACTTAGGTAACGATTATCCATTGTAGGGTGTATGATGGTTTCCTTGAAGGGGAAATCATTGTATATTCTACGGGAGCATGTTACTCCCGGTGGGCTGGGTGTGACACCAGTGAACGATACCCTTATACTGCAGTTGTGACCCGTATTCTTGCAGTGATGTAATTACAATTTAAGGATTATAAATTTAAAACTTGCTAAAATATTACGCATGTGAAAATAACATTATTTATACGCCAACAAAAGCTATAAATAAATATGTAACAATATATTGATTTTTCAAAATTTAAAATATTTAATTTAATTGTTCGATTAATCAAATTAATCTAAAAAATTTCAACGTAATTTAATTTAATTAACCAATTTTGATTGAGTTGATTAATAACAAAAGGAGGCTATCTAATCTTGATTACTTGTATAATTAATGTTTTAATTTTCCAATTAGGGCGTGGACTTTGACCTTGTAATGGTCAAATCTAATCTAATGTGGGAGAATGGAAAGTCTAGAAGTGGGAAGCCATATATATATATATATATATACACGATCGAAGTTTGAGTAGGGCACGCGATTGGATTATCTTTCTTGTCTTTTGATTATCTTTTTATTATTATTATTGTTTAAGGTTAAAAAATATTATTATAAATAATTATTCAATTATTGAATTTTTTTTAAAAATTATCTTTTATAAACTCTATTTTTCTTAAATAGTATTTCAAACAATAACTTCAATAAAAAATAAATTGGATTATGTTTTTTCAACTTATAAGGAAGATAAAATTAGTTACGTTTTATATACTTTAGAAATTAGATATTTATTATTATTTTTATTATAAATTAGATGTTTGATTATTATTTCTAAAGAAATATAAGTATTTTTTTTAAAAAAAATATAAACAGATATTTCAAAATTTATTACAATATTCCTGAAGCAGGTCATCTTAAAATTTTAATTTAAATTAATTTTGGATGATGGAGGAATTATTTGATGAGATAGAAAATCATGAAAGATAATGTTCATAGATTGCATGAGGATTCGGAGGGAGGAATAAGAAGAAGAGTGAAAGGGAAACATCAATCAAAATTGAATGTCGTGGAGAAGAGGAAGACGACTCATGTTCTTATTATGCCTTTTATCTTCTTATCATCTCCATCCCATCCTTGCACCATATTTATTCATTCTCATCGTGAATAAATATCATTTTTAATTAAAAATTATATCGGACTAATAAATTATTTAAAATAATATGATAAAAGTGTTCATTTTATTCTATTTTTAATCGTATATTCTATATGTCAAATATGGATGGAAATAAGTAACAATGAATAATATTAAAGTAGGATATAACTGTTGTGGGTGGATAAGGAAGAGAATACGGATGGCAGATGACATGCGGTGCTACAGCCATTCCTTCACCATTGCCCCCAAAATAGACTCCATTGAACTGTTCTTTTCCAAGTCAAGCCCACAAAATTATTATTATTATTATCTTAATCTTCAAAATAAAATTCTATTTGTCTACAATTCATGTGACATTTTTTCTTTGTAACAACGGATCATTGACTTTATCAACACAAATATATGCATATTTGCTACCTTCCGTAACATATATATATATATATATCACCATATTATTTTATATCAAATTAAATTATGTGTTCTATTATTTATAAATATTTTCATCTATTTCTTATATTCTTATAATTAATAAAAGTTTATAAAAAATGAAAATATTGTATATAGAAAATAAGTTAATTGTCAAATTTATTTCAATAAAATAAGATTAATACTAGAATAAGATGGATAATTTCACTCTTTATACCAACATTTATTTTAAAACTATTTAAAAAAAAAAAGATAATTGAAAATAGAAGGGGAAAAGGGTATGGGGAGACATAGTTACATAATTGATAAAAGGCATATGCTTTGTTTGATGATACCAAAATTTAACCCTATGATGGAAATGAATAATAATGTAGCATTGCTAAGCTATAAGATGCATAATATAATCAATGAACTTGACATACATACATACATACTTGAAATACATACATACATACATACATATTGGTGGCTACCAAAATTCCAATATTCAACTATCTATTATGGATAAGACCATACACATTTCTTATAAAAGCTTTTCAGCATTATGCTTCGCATTATGCTCGTTTTGGATAATGCTAATATCCATTTTTCAAAGTTAAATTCCATTATTATGTTTCGATTATGAAATAATAATCTATCAAAATAAGTTTGAAGAAGCCCAGGTTAGGTGGATTGTAGTTCCAGTTTCATTAATCATTTTTTAAAATGTAAATATAATTTTTATTGATTAAAAACCTATTTTTAATTAAATTAATTTTATTATTTATACACTTTAATATATATTATTTTTTATTATTTTATTATTTATATATATTTTTATATTAAAGTTAATAAGTATCATTAATATTTTATAATTAACTAAAGTTGACTTCAATATTATCTCCCTTGCTTAAATTTTTTGTTTTGTCACTGCATATATTTCATTCCTATATTATATATGTATAAAATTATAAATATTTAAAGTAATGTTTCAATTTATAAGATTATTTGATTTAAAATTATTATTTTTTAAAAAAAATTAAAATTAATCATCATTTTTATAAATATTTTTGAAAAAAATACATCATTTTTTTTTTAAAAATATATATTTTATTAATAAACAGCAGAAATAAGATTAGTATTAATGAAAAATAAAATGGTACAATAAATGTCAAAAGAGGAGGCCAATAATGGAACCACGTTCCCATTGAATCCAAAGAAACTTTCTCCACCTTCAGATCTCCCATTTTCTAGAGGGTCGTATAAGAAAACATTCCACATGTTTCCTTAATTATATAATAACGAGGGATGAACAAATTAATTAAAGATTAAAAAAAGGAGGAGATGATAGGACAAGCATGC
The DNA here is from genome assembly GCA_948192965.1 of Dalechampia spathulata. Lineage (NCBI taxonomy): Eukaryota > Viridiplantae > Streptophyta > Magnoliopsida > Malpighiales > Euphorbiaceae > Dalechampia > Dalechampia spathulata. The sequence continues at coordinate 3,336 of CANYBF010391704.1, forward strand.
ATGATAAGCATTACAAAATAGAGAGGCAGAAGGTCTTTTGATAAAACTTGTTTCCCACCACTAATGACTTTTGACTTGTATTAAGGAGGCAAACTAATCTCTTTATCTTCTATATAGTGTCTATCCATTGCCATGACAACCAGGCAACCTCATCTTCTTTCATCTCCCTTTGCCTTTCCTTTCTTTTTCTTCCTTCTTTAGAATGATTTGATCGTATTAGAATCTATATAATTAAATTATAATAAAAATAAAATTATACATATTTATATCTTAGACCCAATTAATATTTTATTATTTTACATATTCACACTTTAAATCTAATTAATATTATATTATTTATGATCATATTTTAAAAAAAACAAATAGCTAAATAGATACCGAAATCTATTCCTTTTTATATGTAGTGTTTTCCTGTATATGTTGATTCCTTTTGAATTTGATTAGTTGGGAAAGACAGATGATGTTTGTTTGTCTTTTATTCTCTTTCCATCTTGCCATGGAATCTTAGTAGGTTGATCAACATCAATAATTATGGTGTTAAGAAGGTAATGACGTAACATCGGTCATCCCTAATGAAAGTTAATTTTTTAATTAAATCGATTTAAGCAAGGTTATGGCGATGCAAGGGATGATTAAGATTGTCCTTAAAAGATTAATAATAATAAAAAAAAACAAAATTAAATATTCAAAAATCAGGTGATGGATTTGTTCATCCAGAACAAAATTCAAAGATAACGATCCTTAATGTTTGGAAATTACTTCCTCGGAAACATGTCCGAAAGCGAAGTGGGGGCAAGATTGAGGATTTTGTGGTGTTTAATGGGGAATACAGTCAAATTAAACGTCGAAACGTATACATTTTAATCTCTTTTAATCAGACAATATTTGATCTTGATGTTCCCTTCTGTGGACTCACTTGCCCTTTAATTATTTCCCTTTAATTCTTCTTTTTTTTCCTCTTTCAAGAATCCATATCGCTGGATTTCTTCCTTGGAATAATAATTATTTTTAAATAAATAAATTATTTTTGGAATAAAAAACAAAGTGATATTTAAAGAGACAAAGATGGGTAGAAAGTAACGTTATCAGCTTGTTGGTGGGGAAACAAAGATGACTAATTACTTGGACAAAAGAAATGGATGGAAAAAATCGCTGAGAAAAACAGATATGAACTGAAGAAGATGAACAAAACGCAGCGTATCATTCACCACTCACCTTATGCCGTTTGTATTACTTCTGCCCGCTAAACTGCAACCCCCTCAAACGGTCCCCCAAATATTCATAATATCAATTTACTGGAGATCAAGATGGAAATTTTTAAAATTTTATAAAATTTTTTAAAATTATCTGATATAAACTAAAATCTGTCTTTTTTATGATTATTTTAATGTATGAAATAATATGAATAATTAAAAAAATTATTAGATAAGTAATAAATTAAATTATTATTATTATTATATGTATGTATGTATGTATGTAAGTATATTATATACATGAGAGAGTAGGGTAAAGATGATAACATTATCCAAATGGAAAAGGTAAACTGGGGACCAGAAAACATGCTTCCTTGCCGGGAAACGTCTTCATGGATTGCATGTCTCACCATTGACTCCCCTCTAAGTCAAATTAAAATAAAGCCCCCCCCCCCCCCATACCCTTATTATTCCTATCCCCCCCCTCCCCCTCCACCTTTTCCTAATCATCATCCATTATATTTAGCAGTATAATATTTCTTTTCTTCTGCGTAGGATTTCTTTTCTTTACTCCTCCAACAACTTTACCAACAGCACCCAACATCCTCTTCTTTATCTTTTCCTCCTCCTTTAATTTTCTTATATTTTTTTAAATCAGAAATACCACTTTTATTAATACTTCATTATAAATAAATAATTTCAAATTATGACTTAATCACCAAATATTAAATTAGATATCTACGTATAATAATTATATAAATAATATTGCAAACATATGAGGCAGCAAATGCCCTTTCATAATTTTATCTTATCTAGCTGAACGTGGAAGCCAATTAACCAGTTTTATACATATACGGCCAACTGTAACACGTCCACGTGGCGGAAATCAAACAGCCTGTTTGGCACCGCATGATGTGACGTTTTGTGTCCACCTAAGATCCGACAGGTAAGGAGTAGATAACGGTGGGTAAAGCACGTGACTTATCACGACACGTGTTGGACTTAGAGGTCAGAGTCACGTGCTTGGCCGCTTGATGAGTTAGCACTACAACAATGAAATCAAAAGAAAAAGAAAACGAAAAAGCGGTTGCCGAGTTGGAGGCCACCATGCCTTAAAATAGAAATCGGTGGATGCCACGTGTGCAAATCGAGGGCGGTGGAGCGCCTTTGGTTTTTTTGCGTTTCCTTCGCCGTTTACTGGCGGTAAACGCGGAGATCGAGTCTGACTAGGCAAAGAACAAGAAGAAGCCGTCATGCTTTTATGATCAGGCAACTTTTCTAAAATTCCGAAATTATTTATTATTTATCATTTTCCATTATATCCTATTACATAAATAATAAATATTAATATTTAAATTATTGTAGGTGAAAAATCATTATTAATAAGGGGGCGGAATTAGGAAATACTGGTAGGTGATTATGCGTAGCATAAGGGTGTAGGGTTGGTTCATAGACCTTGTTAATGGCTTTACCAGCCATTTTGCTGCTTGTAATTGGCTTTAAATTCCCATTCACAATCTTCAACTGTCTATTTATTCGAACAAGATAAGCATTGTTCAGACAAATATAGGACCCTACCATTTTCATTAATATAATAATAATACGCTTCTTATCCTAAAAACAGCTTCATTTTTCATATAATAATTAAATATTTTATTAATTAGATATTAAACCCAATTTCTTCTGATTTTTAAAATTAGTTTTAGGATTATAATTTATTTATTTTCTCGGTAAGGATTTCTGCGGCAGAGATTGAAATCAATGGGCGAACTCCAGATTGATTGGCTCTTGGTTTGGGGCAGGGCACATGATGGGGTTGAATATGGAGCAAGTTAATGTCAGGTTAAGCTACAATTATTCATCAAAATACTTCTCTTTTTTTTTAAAAAAAAAAAAAACAATTTTGGAATTCGAAGCATAAAAATAAAAGTGTGGTGAATTTGAAGATTTTATTTAATTATTTTTGTGGGGATAGTTCAGCTCCATCCATGAACCAAACTTTTATGTCAATTTTGAGGAAGAAAAAAGAAAGCAAGCAAGAAGTTGGGAATGGAGATTAGGCAGGCAGGCAGGCGTCACTGAAGATGTAACGAATCCAAGATGAGTGTCGTTTTCATGTCCATATAATCTCAAACAAGGCCAATTTGGCCTTAAGTGACACTCACAATATGAAATTTCCTTGACCTGTTAGGCATCATAACAAATACAATTATTATATATTCTAAATAATTTTTTCTCTTAAAAAAATAATTGCAACTAAACCCATATCGATTTTAAAAAATTATGATCAGAATAAAATATTAAAGGAATAAATATTATTAATATTTTTTATTTTTGAAATAAGTAGTAGTAGGCTTTGGGGTCGTTTTCCCTTGAAGCTTGGACAACTTTGAGTATGCTAATAAATGGACAATGGCAATTTTTGGGAGAGAAACGGGCACGTCATTAATGCGATGTTGGTGGGAAAATTTGAAGAATTAGAGGATAAAGAAAGAAATGTAAGAAAATAAAATAAAAGCCCAAGTGGATAAGAGGAGAATGATCTTTTTTCCATTCAATATCCAATTTATTTGGTCACTAGAAGTTTGTTGTCTTTTATTTTTAATTTTGTTGCTTTCACACATGCGAATTAGCTTTAGATAGTTTTGAAAATATCGGACCAAATTAAATGCCAAACCTATAAATTAATTTAATAGATAAATAAATAAATCATCAACCAACCACAGAAATTAACACATTTCTAACACATTTAATTCCGAAGTAGATTTTTAGTTGTCCATGCTTCTAACATTTCGAAATAAAATTCATCAAAAATTCGAATATTTTCAAATAATAATAAAAAAAAAAAAGAATTACCCTTATCGTATAATTTACTCATCCAAAAATTAATGTAAAGTTTATATTAATATTATTTTGAATTGAAATCGAAAAGAGTGGAGGTAGGTCATGATTTTAAAGAACGTTGCTGGAGTTGGTTGAAATTCATATTCTAAAGATTATAACAATCGAATAGCATTCACACCAACAAGATAACGTGGGATGGCGTTGTGTGATTGGGCAGGGAAGAAGACCCTCCCTCCCCACTAAATAAATACTTATAATTAATTATAAAAAATAAAATATTAAAATGGAAAGACCAGGGGTGGTCTAAGTTGGAAGGGTTCGTAGTTCCAAAATTCCAAGCTTCGGAGCCACCACCTGCCCGCCCCTTTTACTAAACTCCAAACGGCTTGCAGTTTCCTTTCCCTTTGGTTTTTAAATAAAATCAATTTCCCCACTACCAACCTTCCTTCCTTCCCTCCTTCCTTCATTGTTAGGTCTTGTGGATAAGTTTATATTACTGTTTAAAATTTAAAAAGAAATACTTTTAAATTAGTTATTAAATATTCATATGAATAATTTATTAATATTATTCAAAATTTAAATTCTCAAGCACTTTCCTTCCTATCCAACTTTCCATCCACAGGTCCTTTTTCTTTCCACCTATATATATCCTTATCTCCCTTTGTATCCCCCTGCTCTCTGTAACACACACGAAAATTCTCACAGCCATAACACGTCTGCATTCTTTTTACCTTTTCCCCAATTTTGCCTTTTTTATGAAACCATGGTCGATCTAGATTGGAAAGCTAAGATGGTCTCTTCCGATCTCCCCAACAAGTCCCCCAAACTATCAAACAAACTCAACGTCAATATCCCTGCTACGACTCCGTTTCGCGGTGTTTCCAATATTTCTCCTATTGCTGCCTCTGACTCCGCCTGCGCAGCCTATGATCAATATCTCCGGCTACCGGAGCTACGCAAGCTGTGGAGTTCTGATGATTTTCCTTGCTGGCATAACGAGTCGATTCTAAAGCCGGCTTTGCATGCTTTGGAGATCACGTTCCGGTTCGTTTCAACGGTTTTATCGGATCCAAGGCCGTACACGAACCGGAGGGAATGGAAGCGGAGACTCGAAGGGCTCGCTACTTCGCAGATGGAAATAATCTCGATACTCTGCGAAGACGAAGAGGAAGGTTCAGATACACGTGGAACGGCTCCAATCGTTGATTTGAGTTCATCCAACGGTGTGTTAGCTCGCGACGGGAGTTACGCTGAAGTGTGGAAGGTTTCAGCGGAAACTACGGTAGTCAACAGAACAAGCGAGAGCAGCCTGTTACCCCGTCTCGCTACGTGGCAGAAGTCGGAGGATATCGCGATGAAGATTCTTTACGCCATTGAATGCGAAATGAGGAATTGTCCGTATACGTTAGGTATTGGGGAGCCAAATTTAAGCGGAAAGCCTAACCTCGATTACGACGCCGTTTGCAGGCCAAACGACGTCCACAGCTTAAAGAAATGTTCGGTCGACGATAGTAGTTTGGATAACCTCGAAAATCAAACACTGTACACGACGCATCAGATTCTCGAGTGTTGGATTCAAGTGGCCAAGGAGCTGATCAATCGCGTGATTAAGAGAATTGAGAGCAAGAAATTCGATAAAGCGTCGAGTGATTGTTATCTAATCGAAAGGATTTGGAAAGTTTTATCAGAGATCGAAGATTTGCATTTATTAATGGATCCTGATGATTTTTTAAGGTTAAAGAACCAGTTAGTTCTAAAATCGGGCAATGAAACGGCACCGTTCTGCTTTCGGTCAAAAGCGCTGGTAGAGGTAACGAGGTCGTGCAAGGACCTAAAGCATAAAGTACCCGAGATTATAGGGGTGGAGGTGGACCCGATGGGTGGGCCCAGAATTCAGGAGGCAGCGATGAGGTTGTACAGGGAGAAAAGGGAGAATGAGGTTGAGAAGATCCACTTGCTTCAAGGATTGCAAGCTATGGAAGCTGCGTTGAAGAGGTTTTATTATGTGTATAAGCAGTTGTTAATTGTGGTCATGGGGAGTTTAGAGGCCAAAGGGAACAGGGTTTTGGTCAATCCTGAAAGTGGTGACTCGCTGACTCAGTTGTTTCTTGAACCAACTTTTTTCCCCAGTTTGGACGCTGCCAAGACTTTCCTGGGTGAGTTTTGGAGTCACGAACACGGAGGCGGGCTGGGGGATAAGCGGAATCAGAGGAATTTCTAGCTTGGAGGCGGGCTGGTGCAAGTGGCTGACTGGGTGTTGACCAACTCAGCCGCGTGTTAGAAATTTCTAGCTCCAAACACGATAGATACACACAATTGTTTTTATTGTTATTTTTTGCTTAAGATATTTTGTAAGCATAGTCGGTGGATTGAATATTGTAAAATTTTTCAATATTGTTTATTTATTGGAATGTTATAAAAATGCAATTTCTTCGTAATTTGCTCCCTCCCTCCTCACTTTATAAAATCCATTTTAATTATTGTTTTGACTTGGTATTATTATTAAGCTTAAAGATAATAGTGAATGGTGCATTTTAACAAAAAAAAACAAACAACTAAATAATAATTTAAACCAAACTTTAACCATCTCAAAAAGGAAAGTAAAACACTTTACGTTTTACTTTTTATCCGCACCGGAGATCAAGTCTTTACAATGGCAAATAATAATTTTTTTATAGATTAAATTCATAATTTATTGGTCAAGATATATCATTCTTTTCAATATACGTAAAATTATAATAATATCATTTGATTTATGGAAAGAAACTACAAAGATATAGTTTTTACATGGAGAGAAGGCAATTTTTTTCCAAGAAAAAGAAAAAGAGCAAAATTTGACCACCTTCCATGGGAAGAAAGATGGTAATAAACAAGAAGATTGAGGATATGAAGACGTCCTAATGTTTAGAGAAAAAGAGAAATAAAGGAGACAATTTACATTGAACTTTACTTTCAAAGAAGCAAAAATAATAAAAGATTGCTAGTACTAGATAAAAATCTTGTTCGACAATATTTATGTTGGATCACATACTTACAGTTGAAGAAGTTTATCATCATTAATCACATAATTTAGGAGATAATCATATCATTAAGTTAATAGATAAACTAATCATGCACTAGTTTCACTTGGTTTTCTCTTCTGTTTTAGAGTTCGAGTGGCAACCGGTGTTTGACAGAAATTACAATACAATATCATGATAACAACAATCTTAGTTCAGCACTGCATTTGAATAAATGCAGTAGTCATTAATTAAATGGACAGATATTCAAATCATTCGTAATGATGCCTCTACAGTTTCATCATTCACTGGGAATGTACAAGTCAGGGAAAAACCATGGTGGCTTCGGACAAGTAATCAGTATAAAATATAAAGATAAGCATAGTTTCCGTTGGCATATTTTCCGGTCTATTTCCAAGCAAAATCCAAAATACACGAGCTCTGAGAAACTGACCTCTCTCTCTCTCTCTCTCTATATATATATATATATATATATACATATCATGGATAAGGAAAGTCGCATATTAACTGGCGTTAGCTCATCATCCAGTTGCTGTTATCATGATTTTTTCAAGTGCTTGCCCATTTCTTTGGCTCCTGCCAAATTGTCAATAGATGGAGATCCACTATTATATTATTTAATTTGAAAAATTAAATTAAGGCCTGCAACACAACTGTCTGGGTGGTGTAGTTGGTTATCACGCTAGTCTCACACACTAGAGGTCCCCGGTTCGAACCCGGGCTCAGACACTTTTTTAAATTCTCAATTGATGATTGAATCAGAGATGAAGATGATTACTGCTGCGGTTAATTCTTGAATGAAGTTGTCAGGTAAGTCCATGAAGAGCTCTTCTCGGTTTTTGTACTCCATACTTATTTTTAATATAATTTAATATTTGCATTTTATTAGTTTATTTGTTTTTTTTTTTATAAATTTCAAGGATCTTTAAGGATTTTCTTTATAATAATTATCAATTTTACTTTAAATTAAATAACATTTTTATTTTACAATTTTATTAAATTAATTAAAAAATTTCATGTCATTTTTAATTTCAATTAAACTAATCATTTTACATTCATATTAAATAAATAAAAGTTATATTATTTTTTAATTAAGCTTTTTTATATATATTAACAAAAAAATTAAGCATAATATGTACTAATTTATTATAATTATAAATACTATTGTATCAAAATTATTCATAATTTTATATTCAAATAAATTATAATAAGAGGTTAAATAAATACATTAATTCTGATGAAATTTGGGACAGAAAACAACGATATCATTCAATATAGAGTT
>CANYBF010391988.1:0-10117 GCA_948192965.1 Dalechampia spathulata
GTAAGAGTTACTATCAAACTGTCACTTCAAATCTCTAAACTGTTTTCTCTGTGTTTTGATGCAAAGATCATCTTTTGGTTTGTTGTTTTAAAATAAAAATTTTAAATTTCTTCCGCTGCTTATTAACTATGCAAACCAACATGGAATTCCTTCGGGAATCATTAGATAAGTAACCTCTCGAGAAGGGAGATGAGTGTCGAGACCTACAGTAGAAATTGAGTACAGAGCACTCCATAAGTATATGGCCTCCTATGAGAGATGAGTACCGGTACATATCGGGATATAGTATGTGCGAAAGGAATGTGCACAATTACAGAAAAACAAGAGTGAATGAGTGGAAGGAGGATGAGGGAGACTGCCAGGTGCAGTTGCATTCGCATTTCATAAGTTACTAGGTTGCGATGTTTCTGATATGATGTTTATGTTGGGTTGTTATGTGATATGTCTGCTTATCTGTGTTTCTAGCACCACTGAGTTTATCTCAGCGTTTGTCATTTGATGAATGTAGGTTCAGAGCCCACGGGTGAACGAGCAGAGAAGGATTAGAGGTTGTCAGCTGAGATAGGCAGATCTCGACCTGGTACGAGACTTCTGAGGCATACTCCGGCTCCTTTTTGGCTGTGTAGCTAGTGTGGCAGTAGTTGTGTAATTATTGTATAGCTTTTGGTGGTGATTATGTACGCATGCACTATTTGTATTACACTACATGAGCATGTATTTATATAAGTTACAGGATTTCATTTTACGATATCTGTTGAATGTATACGAAGTTATCCAGGGTATTGTAAAAAATCTCGCTACGGGTATCGCACCACCATTAAGCTTAGAGACGTGTCCCCATACAACGACTTCATGATGCATCCTTTATGGTGTAGACATCGGTCTTCTTCTGAGGGCTGCTGTCTGTGCCACGGGAGCATGTCCTCCTAGGTATGGGTTGGATGTGACATGTTATAGTGGTATCAAAGCTATGGTTTAGCTCGATGCATTTCATAGTTGTCAGTTAGGACTACTGCCTGTGTCTAGGAAGCTACACTTGAGGAGTTGCCGATCCTTACCGCTGCTGACTGTTAGGTTTCTGTTTATATTTGTTGTGTTACAGATTCAGTGTTATGATGGATAGAGCCATTATTGTGGGCGAAGAGGAAGGGGGTAAGTTTAATCCCCAGGAAAGTTCATCTAAGATCGGGAATGTGAGTGGGAGGCAACCACGTCAGGAGGAATAGGCTGGGCTGAGTGTGAGGGTGCCACAAGCAGATAGGGTTGATGCCTTCGCAGCTGATCCAATGGCAGTATATTTTGCGCAGTTTCTCTAATTTATGCGGGCACAGGGTCAGATGTTACCTGCAACCCCAGCACTACCTCCACCTCCGCCGGAGCCCAAAGAAGAGTACAATTTAGATTTTAAGAAGTTAAGAGCATATGGGGCTACGAATTTTGTTGGGACGATCAACCCGTATGTGGCTGAGACTTGGTTAGAAAAGATACAGAGAGTTCTCAGACAGTTAAAGTGTCCCGAGACTGCAAAATTTGAGTACACTATCTCCTTGATGCAAGAAGATGCATATGACTGGTGGAAAACCATTCCGCAGAGCATGGCCGATCCCCCGGTACTCACATGGGCTGATTTTCAAAGGGAGTTTTGATAGAAATATGTGCCGACGGCCTATACGGATCATAAGCTGCATGAGTTCCTTAATCTGAGGCAGGGGAACATGACAGTGGTAGAATATGAGAGGGAATTCACACAGTTAGCCTACTATGCCACTAATATTCTGAGTTCCGGGCAAGAGCAGTGCAAGAGGTTTGAACAGGGTTTGGATCTCCGGATTAGAGCATTGGTTCATGGCTTTAACTATGATGACTTTTCAGCCTTAATGGCCAATGCGTTGAGTCAGGAATGAATTCTGCAAGAGGGGCAGATGAGGTAAGAATCTGTGAGGAGACCATTCCGAGAGCCGAGTTCTTCATTGAGATCCTTGAAGAGGGGGAGATTTAGAGGTCCATTCTCTCCACGACCGGTAGGGGTACGATCACCGCTACCTCCTTGATGAATACAGAGTGGGAGACCAGTCTATTCTAGTGGCAGTGGCAGTGGCAGTACGGGGTTTGGATTGATGGCATATCGTACTTGTGGCCGGACACATCACGGGGCTTGCCGAATGGGATTAGATTTATGTTATCGTTGTGGCCAGGCTGGGCACTATGCCAGAGAATGTCCAACGCATGATAACATTCCGGTGCACACTGTTTCAGAGGGTGGTTCCTACTAGCAGAACCCAAATGTGAGATTGGGTTCAGGAAGTCATCAGAGTGCTGAGAGAGGCAGAGGAGGCCGTGATAGTGGGAGCCGAGGGACGAGCCAAGAGTCAGTGAACCAAGCAGTTAGTGTCCCTACTAGAGTATACAACCTGGTTCAGCAGGATAAGCAGCATGCCTCTGATGTCATGATCGGTAATGCCTTTATCTATAATCATGAGGCATTAGTGTTATTTAATCCGGGTTCCTCGCATTCATATATTAATACAAAGTTTGCTTGATTTCTTAAGATGTGTAGTGAGGAGTTAGGTTATGAGATAGTCGTATCCAGTCCTATATGCAGGAATATGATAGTGGATAGGGTGTTGAGACAGTGTCCTTTGATAATCCACGGTGTGTGTTTCCTATTTGATTTAGTAGAGGTGTTGTTTAGGGATTATGGCATTATTTTAGGTATGGAATGGTTAGCACAGTACAAAGCAGTGATGGATTGTCACCAGAAGACTATGACCCTGCAACACCCAGATCAGATTGTGGTTGTGATACAGGGAAATGTGCCATCTATAATGCCGAGGTTGATTTCTGCAGTGACAGCACAACGATTAATAACACAGGGTTAAGAAGCAATCCTCGCACAAGTGACAGATGTTCGATAGAAGGAGGTTCAGTTGTTAGACATCCTGACCGTTTGTAATTTTTTGGATGTTTTCCCTACAGAATTGCTAGAGTTGCCACCAGAATGAGAGGTCGAGTTTAAGATAGAAGTGCTACTAGGTACAAAGCCAATTTCCATTACTCCTTACCGAATGGCTCCATTGGAATTGAGGGAACTGAAAGTACAGTTGCAAGAACTTCTTGAGAAAGTCTTCATTAGACCAAGTATTTTGCCTTGGGGTGCACCAGTGTTGTTCATCAAGAAGAAAGATGGGACAATGCGGATGTGTGTTGACTACCGGCAGCTTAATAAGGTCACTATCAAGAACAGGTATCCGTTGCCATGTATTGACGACTTATTTGATCAATTAAAAGATGCTACGATGTTCTCTAAGATCGATTTAAGATCGGGGTATCATCAACTTCGCGTTAAGAAGGGGAGTGTAGCTAAAACGGCATTCCGTACTCGTTATGGGAACTATGAATTCTTAGTAATGCCGTTTGGATTGACTAACGCACCAGTAGCATTCATGGCCCTCATGAATATAGTGTTTGTAGACTATTTGGATTAGTTTGTAGTGGTATTCATCGATGATATCCTAGTATACTCGAAAACAGGTGAGGAGTACGATAGGCATCTGAGGTTAGTGTTACAGCGATTGCGGGAGAAACAACTGTACGGTAAACTTTCTAAGTGTACCTTTTGGTTGGAACAAGTAGCGTTTCTAGGGCATGTTATTTTAGCTGAGGGTATCCGAGTTGACTCGAGCAAGATAGAAGCTGTTTTGAGTTGGTTGACACCACAGAATATCAGTGAGATTTGCAGTTTTCTGGGATTAGCTGGTTACTACTGCCACTTTGTGAAAGGGTTCTCTATACTTGCCTTACCATTGATGACATTGCTTCGGAAAGGTGTTTCTTTTCATTGGTCAGAGGAATGTCAGCAGAGCTTTGATAGACTGAAAGACTGCTTGACACAAGCTCCGGTGTTGACCTTACCTACGCCGGGGAAGGCCTTCACGATTTATAGCGATGCTTCACTTAACGGTTTAGGATGTGTATTAATGCATGATAGGAAAGTCATAGCATACACCTCACGATAGCTGAAACTGCATGAGAAGAATTACTCGACACATGATTTAGAGCTAGCAACCATAGTGTTTGTACTGAAGATTTGGTGACACTACTTGTATGGGGAATTGTGTTACATGTACACAGACCATAAGAGTCTAAAATATTTGAGTACACAAAGGGAATTGAATTTGAGACAACGACGGTGGTTAGAATTGATTAAAGACTATGATTGCATCATTGATTATCACCTAGGCAAGGCTAATTTAGTAGCAGACGTACTGAGTCGTAAGTTATTTGCAGGATTGAGACAGTCACCTTTGATACTGGTACTAGAAATGCGGCAGTTACATGGTACGTTGATAATACAACCTGAGTGTCTTCTAGCACAGTTACACCTGCAAGTCAAACCGGTATTAACAGAACAGATTCAGAGATGTACTGTGGATGACGAGGAGTATCAGAAGTAGTTACAAAAAGTTCAAGTCGGTAAGACTACTCCTTTTATTGTAGATAGTGAGGGTAACCTGAGACATGGTACTCGCTTGTATATCCTGGCAGATCGTGAGTTGAGGAAGCAGATACTAAAGGAAGCTCACGAATCTATGTACGCCTATCATTCGGGGAGTACCAAGATGTATAAAGACCTGAAGAAATACTATTGGTGGGTTGGTATGAAGATAGAAATAGCAGATTATGTTGCTAAGTGTTTAGTATGCCAGCGCATCAAAGCAGAGCATCAGGTACCTGCAGGATTACATAGTCCGTTACAGCTTCCAGAGTGGAAATGGGACCGTATTACTATGGATTTTATCACAGGATTACCGATGACACAAGATAGATAGGATGCAGTATGGTAATAGTGGACAGGTTGACAAAGACAGCTCATTTCTTACCTGTACGCATGGACTACAGTTTGGAACGGTTAGCTAGCTTGTATATAGTTGAGATTGTCCGATTACATAGGGTTCTGTCCTCTATTTGTCTGACAGAGATCCTCGCTTTACGTTGCATTTTTGGGGTACTTTTTAGTGAGCTTTGGGTATTCGAGTTCAGTTTAGTATAGCTTTTCATCCCCAGACTGATGGACAGTCAGAGCGCATGATAAAGATTCTAGAGGATATGTTGCGATCTTATGTAATGGAATGGGAAGGTAGTTGGGATCGATATATACCTTTGATTGAGGTTGCCTATAATAACAATTATCATACCAGTATCCAGATGGAACCGTACAAAGCATTGTATGGATGATACTATTGAACACCGTTACACTAGGATGAGGTAGGTGAACAGAGATTGATAGGTCCAGAGTTAGTGCAACAGGCAGAGGACTAGGTGCAATTGATTAAGAGTCGATTGAAAGCCACTTTCGATCGTAGTAAATCTTATGTGGATCTAAAAAGATGAGATATAGAGTATCAAGTTAGAGATAAGGTTTTTCTTAAAGTGTCTCCATGGAAGAAAATCATGCGCTTTGGACAGAAGGGTAAGCTGAGCCTGAGATTCATTGGTCCGTATGAGGTTCTTGAACGGATTAGACCATTAGCTTATCGGTTAGCATTACCACATGAGTTGGATCGGATCCATAATGTTTTTCATGTCTCGATGTTGAGAAGATATAGATCAGATCCTTCACATGTCATTCCAGTCGAGGCTATAGAAGTACAGCCAAATTTGACTTATAGTGAGGAGCTAGTACAGATTCTAGCCCGAGAGATGAAACAGTTACAGAATAAGCAGATACTATTAGTGAAAGTATTATGGAATCATCATACCGGGCAGGATGCAACGTGGGAACGAGAGGCTACCATGAGAGATCAGTATCCCCACCTCTTTTGGAGTAAGTTTAGTAGGAATTTCGGGGATGAAATTCTTTTTAAGAGGGGAGAGTTGTTAAACCCGCATTAGAGACCCTAGGAGTTATGCATGTATGTGTAGGTATGCGTAGGTGAACGGTCGGATGGAATGAGTGCATGTTATGTGTATGAATGGGTATGGCTGTATATTGATGGTTTTGTGTTTGTGGTTATACGTGTTGATATGAATTGAAATACGTGTATCTACTTGCTTTGTTGTGTGTCGTCGCCTTATTGAGAAGCATGCCTTCTCGGTTGGATGAGGGACAACGAGTATATGAGGTTAGGTATGTGTTTGAAAGTGTTGTTAGGCTTAGCAAGGATGGCTGCGACAGGTACCAAGGAGATTAGGATTGCCCATAGGCTTAGTTTGGGGTTTTAGGTAATGGTACAGGTGTACGGCATAGTCGTACAGGCGTACGAGACAGGGAAGCTACATGGATTTTAGGTCCTGGAGGGCGTACGGGCGTACCATAGGGTGGTACGGCTAGACGCAAACTCACAGGAATTTGGGTGCATCAGGAAAATCGAGGACGTACGGGCGTACCGTAGCTCGCAGGAATTGTGCGCATCAGAAGCTTTAGTTTAATATGGGCATACTAAGTTTGGTACGGCCGTACACAACTTAAGTTTGACTTTTTAAAGGTTAGGAAAGAACGTATTTCCTTAAGTTTCCTTCCTTTTCTTAAGTTAAAACCTTTCTAAACCCTGCCAAATATTCCACTTAGCATACCTAAGTCTTTCGAGCATACGAGAACGCGGAATAGAAGCTAAAGATTAAGTGAGACAGGGTTAGAGGCTTATGTGAGGAATCGTCAAAGTGTCAGGTTTATGCTAGCTTTGTATCCTTTACCACCTTTGACTTATTTCTGTTGCCTTAAGACTTGAACCAAGTCTAGGCTTGTTATCCTGTTTCATATCATATCCTTTGATGTGTGCTATGTGGATGCTTATTATTCTGACGCTTGGATTGATGTTTCCTTTGCTTGATAGTATGATGAATTTTCCAAGCTTTCATATATAAGGTGATTTGTTTGTAATGACATGCTGACATGCATGGAGATGACTGATGAATGGAGAAGGAGAGAAAAGAAAGTGAGAAATGAGGGCAGAGCTCAGCTCTGGGCATACTGGGTCAA
This sequence comes from Dalechampia spathulata, assembly GCA_948192965.1. NCBI lineage: Eukaryota > Viridiplantae > Streptophyta > Magnoliopsida > Malpighiales > Euphorbiaceae > Dalechampia > Dalechampia spathulata. The sequence continues at coordinate 6,980 of CANYBF010391988.1, forward strand.
CTATGAGTATGGAATTCCTTCGGGAATCATTAGATAAGTAACCTCATGAGAAGGGAGATGAGTCTCAAGACCTACAGTAGGAATTGAGTGCAGAGCACTCCACAAGTATACGGCCTCCTACGGGAGATGAGTACCGGTACCTATCGGGACCCAGTATGTGCGAAAGGAATGTACACAATTACAGGAAAACAAGAGTGAATGAGTGGAAGGAGGATGAGGGAGACTGCCAGGTGCAGTTGCATTCGCATTTCATAAGTTACTAGGTTGTGATGTTTCTGATATGATGTTTATGTTGGGTTGTTATGTGATATGTCTGATTATCTGTGTTTCTAGCACCACTGAGTTTATCTCAGCATTTTTCATTTGATGAACGTAGGTTCAGAGCCCACGGGTGAACGAGCAAAGAAGGATTAGAGGTTGTTAGCTGAAATAGGCAGATCTCGACTTGGTACGGGACTTCTGAGGCATACTCCGGCTCCTTTTTGGCTGTGTAGCTAGTGTGGCAGTAGTTGTGTAATTATTATATAGCTTTTGGTGGTGATTATGTACACACGCACTGTTTGTATTACACTACATGAGCGTTTATTTATATAAGTTACAGGATTTCATTTTGTGATATCTGTTGAATGTATACGAAGTTATCCAGGGTATTGTGGAACATCACGCTATGGGTATCACACCACCATTAAGCTTAGAGATGTGTCCCCATACGACGTCTTCACGACGCATCTTTTGTGGTGTAGACATCGGTCTTCTTCTGAGGGCTGTTGCCTGTGCCACGAGAGCATGTCCTCCTGGGTATGGGCCGGGTGTGACAGAATTTGCTCCTTTCCAAGTCCTTGTCTTTGAAGAGACTACTACTGAATTAGTCCTTCAGGAATCCATGCTCACCATCATCTGTTAACCTACATTCATCAAATGACGAACGCTGAGTATAAAGCTCAGTGGTGCTTAAACACATAATATAGGAAAATGTAATCATTTATATCACTTATATGGAATAGGTCATGTAAAACAGATCATCATAATATCAGCATTGCCATATTTTCATTTAGAATGTTACTTCTAAACATTTCTGATATATCTCAACAATTATTTGATTCTAACACTTTCAGGTAATAGTTCATTTCATGTCATTGCTATGACTAATTTATTTCCATGACACATATACCATATATTATTCCTTGGTTTCATGATTTATCTAGAATTACCTTTAAGCAATGTAGTCAAATATCAGGTATACTACATCAATTATAGTTACTCAACTATTATCATTTCATTTATGTAAATATATCTATAATATATCTACCATGTGTTATCATGATAATTCATCCATTTGTCCATATCACACCTTGTTATTTTGGTGTATTATTAATATTTGTAATGACCAATATACCAGTAGTTTGATACTTTAATTTATCATGTCAACAAGTATCAATCATCATATGTTTAAATCTTATATTATCTTTCATCATAATAAAATATTAATCTAGACTGCTCAATCATATATTCATAATCAATATCCTTAATTTCATAACATTTCAGGATGAAATCGTGCAATTATTCCAAAATGCCATTTTTCCACTTTTTCTCATATTCCGTTAATTTATGAATTATAATATAATTAATCATATAACATTTATCATGTGTGTCCTATCGTCCATGTATATCACATATAATTATCATAAGCATCAGGTATATTATCGTTAATATATCATCATCATGCATGTATAATCTCATCATGTATTATGACATTTATTTTGTAGAATATCTTATCATTACTCAAATAAATATCAATATAATAAATAACCTTATCATTTTTTTAATATCATCATTTAAGCATGATATACTGTCCTTATATTTATTTCACTATTTAATTTGCATAATATGGATATCATCATTCTGGTCCACATTAATAAGACATCACTATCATCATCATAATTCATATAAATGCATTAGTTATTTATCATTCTCAACACCATCATGTATATGTCGTGGTATGTATATCAATAATGATCAATTTGGCATAAAAACATTATAACAAATAAATCATCATCATAAATTTATGATTTATGTCATATATGAGAATGCATTCATGTTATACATTCTCCCTCATTTTTTTTATTTTTTCTGTATCATCAGATTTCATTTCATTGCCCCTTTTTACATTCTGGGCCATATTATAACATTTGCGAGCTTGGTACTGGGACTTACATTTCATTTCATATCATACTATGGTTCAACGTATTGAAACCCCTTTTCATTTCTTTTTCCTTTCCATTCATTTCTCGTAGGAATTCATTTCATAATGCCCAAGTACCTCTTTTCCTTTATCATTTTCTTCCATTCATTCATTTTCTTCCTCCCTTATATCTCCATGTCATGTCATGTATATGCATATGTCAATTTATGTTGCATGACATGATATGTTTGGCTTTATGCCATAATGTCAAATACACATATGCAAGCATCATGATATCATATTATATATCATCCATTTCTTACGTCATACATTTTGTATAGCATTCACTTTATATAACATTTAGTCATATAACATCAGTTTCATATGTTTCATTAATAATGTCTTAAATAAAATTACTTCTATAATGCAAATACAATAAGGCCTATTCATTTGCCTTAATCATATAACCAAGGCATATGATCAATATGCTTTAATGTTATGTTACTAATATATGCATTATAGTAAATTATTATACATACATATTCTCTTAACTTTAATATAATCAAATAATAAAATAATCATTTCCTAATATCATATTTCATAATCTTGAATAACATTTCTTCATAACATATCATCATCACATATATTATATCATTATTATAATATATCATATTATTAACAAGTATACTATATCATCAATTATAACCTAGAATCATTAATAAGAAATATATATTATTATTATTAATGATTCATTATTTATGTCATTAACTATTCACATTTATAATTTATGCCAATATTATCACCTCCATATACAGTATTATTATATAATGTCATATTATCATAAATTATTAAATGTGAATACCATTATGTGCATTTTCATAATTTATAATATATATCATATAAAATAAAACTATAAAATATAACATGTAACAACATATTAAAATTTAAGGTAAGTT
>CANYBF010391990.1:0-13652 GCA_948192965.1 Dalechampia spathulata
TAAAAAAAAAAAAAATAAAAAAACAAAACACTCATTAAATACATATATATATCATTCTCATCACTTAGTTACTAATATATATATATATATATATATATATATATATATATATATATATATATATATATATATATGTATATATCTAAATACGTATATGAAGGGTGAAATAGGGAGGTGCTAGTATATTTATATATTGAAATGATATAGTGACAGAGAATATAGAGATACTGGGAAAAATAAATGATTGAAAGCATATCTAGTATAAATTATGCATAATTAAAGATAGAGATTATTATGATTATAGAGAAATGATGAATTCACATAGAAATGACGGAGTGATAGAGAAAAGTGGAATACAATTCATATTATTATTCATTAATGCAAAGCATATCATTACTAAATTATTGGTAGGATTCATGAAAATGTCAAATTTTGTATAGAGTTAATCACGAAGAATTATTATATTGATAATTCATTATTATTAGTATAATTTTATTTGGTTGTCATTTTATTATGATAGATTGCTATGTTTACTTATTAAATTATTTTACTAATTATGCATATTTATTCTAAAAAGATAATTAAATTTTATTCACATTACAATTATTATTAAACACTACTGAGTTTTATACTCAGCATTTATCGTTGATGAATGTACGCTAGAGTAGTTCAGAGGGATGTCTAGATTAGTAAAGCATCAAAATAGTTAGGATACTCTAAGCCTTGTATGATCCTCAGGATATAATGTTGGCATAATAATGTTTCCTGGCGAATGTTTTCATTTGTACAACTATCATTGTATACTTATGAATAGTAAAATATTTTATGCTTGTATAATAGGAGAAATGTTAAAATTATTCACTGTGTGGCTTATTTAAATTATGTAAATAATATATATATATATATAGCAGATGTTTAATAACATGTCATAAATTATATGTGAATATTTTATACAAACAGGTGTTGATAAAGCTACAGGTTGTAAAACAAATAATTACAAATATAGACTAGATACGTCCCATCGAAGTAAAAAACAACTTTACAAATCCTTTATAGAATGATTAATAAATTCCTAGTTACATGATTTTTATTAATCATTTTATGGGAGTATGTTTTCACCATACGAGTCTGATAAGTCTACAGATGTATAGATTTTAATTTTTTACACTTTATCATTCTTCATGATAACTGAATATTCTAGGTGTTTCATGTCACACCTCGACCAAAGACCCGAGGGATGATGACATGATCCTGTAGCATAACTATCGCTCACCCGTCTCAGGAAAACAATAATTATACTACAAGGGACTTTAACCTTCTAATGCTCGTATAAGAAATCCAAATAAAAAGATATATAAATCAATACAAAACGCTAGATATATAAATATATGGATTCTTATACAATACATTTAGTATACTGCCAATTCTAATACAAAAGGCCTATGCAGAAATATACAAAACTGCAGGAGTCCGTCCTGAAGTCCAAGACACGAACCAGCTGTTGTACCTCTAGCCCCGCTGCTCACCCTCTGAACTCGGACCTACGTTCATCAAATGATAAACGCTGAGAATAATCTCAGTGGTGCTAGGAACACATAACACATACCATACATCCATGCATCCCATACATACATCATGCAATCGAGCATACGGCACACAGCCAATCATAGGTACACAACCCCATACACATGGCATAAAGCCTATCACATGGCAATCTCTGCCCAACCAGACATCCATATTGCATCTCACAATAAAGAATGCCCGGTCTAACATCATAACATGCACTCGCCCTCAGTTTGGTGCATCTCGCACTCTTTTCCTGTGCAGGGAGCATCTCACCCCTGTATTATCAATTAACACTGGCACCTCTCGCACCAGTAGGAGCATCTCACCCCCTAATTGATAGATACCGGTACCTCTCATACCACAAAACATCACATATCATCATATTGCCACCCTTATAGCATCCCCTCACCATGTTATGCTATGCCATCATTCATAATGCATAAACAAGCCATATCACAATCCTACAAGTCAAACATCCATAAATCACAAGGCACGTTCCTTCCCGGAACTCATAGCCGCAAATATGTTCCTTCTCGGAACCCACAAACCACAATCACAAGCATAATCACAGGGAATTCAATCCCCAAGCATCAGTTCTAGGCTTACAGAGCCATAGAACCACTATAACAAGCATAAACCCAGATAACGAGCACAAACGTTAAACATCTAGCACAAACTAGCACAAACCTGGAGAAAGAAGACTGCTATCTTTAGCCCGTGATCCCGTTGCTAACCCACTCTAGCCTTAACTTCAAGCTCTCGTACTAGCTCGGTGCCTAGGAATCCCTCCTTAAGTGGGTTTTTAGGGTTTAAGGACGTTTAAAGAAAAATAACAGATGAAAACCCTTATTTTTCAGCTGTTAAAAAGCCCAACTTAAGTCGCGTACGGCCATACCACCTCTTGTACGCCCGTACCAACCTAAAAAGCCTGACAAACCCAACTTCCTGCCAGCTACGGTACGACAGTACCACCCCTTTGGTACGCCCGTACGGCCACCACTCACCTGACAAACCTGAATTCCTGCGAGTTGACGTACGGCCGTACAACCCTTTGGTACGCCGGTATGACCTCCAGGAGCCCTAGCCCTCTCATCTGCCCTGTCTCGTACGGCCGTACAGCCTTCCGTACGCCCGTACCACTCTCCAAACTTCTCTTCTCACACTTAAACACACTCCCCAACCACCTAAAATACCTCCTACACAACCCAAACATGCTTACCATCATGCACATACCTAGCATATATACAAACACACAGCAGAATATGTCATCACGACACATACATAAGCATACATACACTGCACATACATAAGCAATCATGTATACATACACGTATACATCCAATCATACATACTCAGAAATACTAAACCTCCTAGGGGGTCAAACGCAGATGTAACAACTCTCCCCCCCCAAAAAGAATTTCATCCCCAAAATTCCAGTCCAACACATCTATAACCAAATAACATAAAGTATACCTGCTGTCGGATCTGCTGATGATGATGGTTCATTCTGGCGTAGGTTGTAAACCCTAGCCAATCCTCCACGAGGTTGATTCACTGACCCCTGGCTACCATCCCTAGCCACACTATCTCGGTCCCTATCTCTGCCTCTGGCTGCAACCTCTATCTGTGCAGTCCTTGGTAAAGGTTGAACTACAGGACTTTGCTGCGAAGAACCACTCTCAGTTGCAGCAGACCCAAACCTCTCTGTCCGACTGGGACACTCCCGTGCATAATGTCCTGCTCCTCTACATCTAAAACACCTCAATGTTCCTCTGCTCTGTCCTAACTCAGAACCACCTCGATCACCAACATACTCACTCTGAGTCTGACGAGGTACTGGTGGTCGGAACTCAAATGATCATGATCCACCTGACCTGTCGTGTCTGGCCCTCTTCTGTGATGATGATGATGAGGATGATGGATGAGAATCACTTGACTATCGCCTCATAGATCTCTGGGTATCTTCATCTTCCTGAAGTGTCTGCTCTTGCTCCAAGGCATCGGAGATCAAAGTGGAGAAATTGTCATGTCGGAATCCCTGAACAAATGATCGGATCCTCGGTCTTAATCCCTGCTCAAACCGCTTACATCTCTCCCGGATCGTGGGTAGAATATGGCTAGCATAATAGGACAAGCGAGTGTACTCTCTCTCATACTCCGCCACGGTCATATTCCCCTGTTTCAGACCTAGGAATTCCTGTAGCTTCTAACTGGTGTATGCACTCGGAACATACTTTTCTCAGAATTCCCTCAAAAAATCCTGCCAAGTCAGTACGGCGGCTCTGCTAGACTCTGTGGAATCATCTTCCACCACTCGTAAGCATCCTCTTGTAACAAAGAGATAATGTAGTCCAGCTTCAGCTCATCTGAGCAACCCATCTATTGAAAAATCCTCTGGGTGCGCTCTAGCCAAGTCTCTGCAACATAGGGGTCAATGGTTCCTGGAAAATTTGTAGCCCCATATGCCCGTAGCTTTTGGAAATCCCTCTTCTATTCTTCCCTCTGTGGCACTACCGTTGGAGGTGGTGCAGGAAATGCAGGCAAAGGCTGACCCTGCATTTGAATGAAACGGAAGAACTGGGCAAACTGAGTTACCAACGGATATACTCCAGTAGCTGCAGGTTGCTTTGTCTATGGTGCCTTCGTAGCCTATTCCCTCTGAGTTGTAGCACCCTCAGCCTGACTACCAACCTCAGACACATCATCCCGAACATGCATAAAATCATCACCCGCAGCACCATGAGCCCCAGCTCTGTCAGCCATAACTAAAGCCCTGTATCTGATGCTTATCCTGTAACTGCATAAAACAAACATTAGCACCTATCAGCAGCTTGGACTATCAAGACTCCCATTTGTGCACATTCCCTATTTGGCAGTAGACATAAATGTACCCGAGCAATACCTACGAGCTAACCATTGCTCCCCGAGCAATCATAGCCCAACGAGCTAAACTATAGCTCTGATACCACTTAAACATGTCACACCCCGACCAAAGACCCGAGGGATGACGACATGATCCCGTAGCATAACTATCGCTTACCCGTCTTAGGAAAACAATAATTATACTACAAGGGATTTTAACCTTCTAATGCTCGTATAAGAAATTCAAATAAAAAGATATATAAATCAATACAAAACCCTGGATATATAAATACATGAATTATTATACAATACATTTAGTATACTGCCAATTCTAATACAAAAGGCCTATGCACAAATATACAAAACTGCAGGAGTCCGTCCCGAAGTCCAAGACACGAACCAGCTGTTGTACCTTTAGCCCCGCTGCTCACCCTCTGAACTCGGACCTACGTTCATCAAATGATAAATGCTGAGAATAATCTCAGTGGTGCTAGGAACACATAACACATACCATACATCCATGCATCCCATACATACATCATGCAATCGAGCATACGACATACAGCCAATCACAGGCACACAACCCCATACACATGGCATAAAACCTATCACATGGCAATCTCTGCCCAACCAGACATCCATATTGCATCTCACAATAAAGAATGTCCGGTCTAACATCATAACATGCACTCACCCTCGGTTTGGTGCATCTCGCACTCTTTTTCTGTGCAGGGAGCATCTCACCCCCATATTATCAATTAACACTGGCAGCTCTCGCACCAATAGGAGCATCTCACCCCCGAATTGATAGATATCGGTACCTCTCATACTGCGACACATCACATATCATCATATCGCCACCCTTATAGCATCCCCTCACCATGTTATGCTATGCCATCATTCATAATGCATAAACAAGCCATATCACAATCCTACAAGTCAAACATCCATAAATCACAAGGCACGTTCCTTCCCGGAACTCATAGCCGCAAATACGTTCCTTCTCGAAACCCACAAACCGCAATCACAAGCATAATCACAGGGAATTCAATCCCCAAGCATCAGTTCTAGGCTTACAGAGCCATAGAACCACTATAACAAGCATAAACCCAGATAACAAGCACAAACGTTAAACATCCAGCACAAACTAGCACAAACCTGGAGAAAGAAGACTGCTATCTTTAGCCCGTGATCCCGTCGCTAACCCGCTCTAGCCTTAACTTTAAGCTCTCGCACTAGCTCGGTGCCTAGGAATCCCTCCTCAGGTGGGTTTTTAGGGTTTAAGGATGTTTAAAGAAAAATAACAGATGAAAACCCTTATTTTTCAGCTGTTAAAAAGCCCAACTTAAGTCTCGTACGGCCGTACCACCTCCCGTATGCCCGTACCAACCTAAAAAGCCTGACAAACCCAACTTCCTGCGAGCTGCGGTACGGCCGTACCACCCCTTTTGTACGCCCGTACGGCCACCACTCACCTGACAAACCTGAATTCCTACGAGTTGACGTACGGCCGTACAACCCTTTGGTACACCCGTACGACCTCCAGGAGCCCTAGCCCTCTCATCTGCCCTGTCTCGTACGGCCGTACAGCCTTCCGTACGCCCGTACCACTCTCCAAACTCCTCTTTTCACACTCAAACGCACTCCCCAACCACCTGAAATACCTCCTACACAACCCAAACATGCTTGCCATCATGCACATACCTAGCATATATACAAACACACAACAGAATACGTCATCACGACACATACACAAGCATACATACACTGCACATACGCAAGCAATCATGTATACATACACGCATACATCCAATCACGCATACTCAGAAATACTAAACCTCCTAGGGGGTCAAACGCGGATGTAACATGTTCTTCATGCTTTTTTTCATGGTTGATCTATTTTCCCTATGAATTGTTTCAAAATTGTATTTTTTCTAAGACTTTTAAATTTTAATCATGTTATCTTGTCCATGATAATTGATTAAGATAGATTTTCTATTAGAAATCATATTTTCTATTATAATTTGATAAGAATTTCAATATTCAAATGAATTTTTCAACTAAAATTAAGTTTTTATTAAATGAAATTAGATCTAAATTTCAAATTTGACTTCCAATTCATTCTATTTTAAGCTTGAATCTTAATTTTAACTTTGAACTTGTTTTCTAAGTTTTATTGGGTTTTTCAAATCTTAATCGATAAATTAAACATAATCAATTTGAGTCTTCAGTCTCATCCAAATATTTCAAGCTAGATTTTTCAAATTCACTTGAATTTCAAATCGAGATTGAATTTGAAGCTTTGGTTTTGCAATCCCATCCTAAACTAGTTTCAAGTCAATTTGTTATAATAATTCAAAGCTATTTAAATTAATCTAGCTCTTAAACCAGGTTCTATATTAGTTCTGACATGTTTGAATTAATTCAGGTTTTAAATAAATTTTTATATTATTTAAATATATTTTTAATTAATATGGATTTTAATCTACTTTTTATATTAATTCAAACCTATTTTGAATTAATTCAACTCTCATCTAAATCAAATTTTTGTATTGATTCAAACTTGTTATGAATTAATCTAGCTTTTCATCAAATAAGCTTTTGTGTTAATTGAAACCTATTTTGAATTAATATAACTTTTCTTTTACAAAACCAACTTTTTAATTCAAACTAATTTGAATTCATCTAAACTTTCTCAAATTTTATTAATTCAATCTAGCTTGAATTATTTTAGATTATCTTTTTTTTTCTAGATTCAAACCTATGTGAAATTTAATCTGACACTTAATATACTTTTGAAAATTAATTTGATTTTCAAGTTAATTTTTCTTGACCTATCTTATCATTTTCAAACTTTGGCTTTAACTTTAGTTAGAGCTAGGTTTCCTTTTGAATTTATATTAGTCAATCTTGGTTTCAAACTTCCTAATCTATGCCTTATACTTGTTTCCATACTTGCATACATGTTTAGTTGCTTGATTGCTCATCTTTTAATTTATGATGATTATGATATATTTTCCTTTTCAACTAGGATTTGTAAGTCATTGGTTTCTTAGGCTTATTTTAAGCCATGATATTTTACTTAGATTTCATTTTTTTTCTTTTTAGGGTTATAAATCATGGGTTTCTTGGGCTTAACTTAAGCCATGACATTTTATTCAGTTCACTTCAAATTAAGGTTGCAAGTCATGGGTTTTGTCATACCTAACCAATGAAATATATCTTCATAGAATGATTAATAAATATTGTATTAATTTGAATCCATTAATCATCCTATAAATGATATATAGTAATTTTTAAAAAAATCAATAAACTTTATTTGATTTGTAATTTTAACTATCGAGTAAATTACCTATGACTTGTCACTTTTATTTCACTCTTTGTATATGTATTTATATGTATATTTATATATATAGTAGCACCTCTCTTATTTCTACATAATATCATACTGATGATGTATAGTGTATAACTTTATCATGTATGCATTTGCATGATGTCATCTCACTTTTACAACAATAGCATTTCCAATATAAATATTTCATATGTCAGAAAATAAATGTATACTAAAAAAGACATTCATAATATTTTACATTAATATGATTTCATCAAGCAAGCTTTTTATTTTACCTATGAATCTTATTTATAGATCAATTAATATTAGACATAAACCTATTTTTGCTTTACCTTTATTTATTTGTTGAATTTGAATATTAATATATTTATCCTTTGCACTTAGTGCATTTTAATTCTTTATTACCCTTAACCGAATGAATTAATATAACAATTCAATTCACAACATAACTCAACACTTATGAACTCATATGATTCATATACATACATCCTATATTTCTTTGATATTAATGTTCTAATCCATTATTTAATATACTTTTTAACTAAGTAATTACTAATCTATACATATAATGAACACATTTCTAACTTAGAAATTCATTTAACCATTTTATTAAATTCATGTATCATTCTTATGCAACCTGTTTTAGGTCTAATGAACTTAATATATAAGTTGTATACTAGATAAATTTTATACAAACCATCTTTCAACTCTCTTGTATAACTTATTAAAAAAATTCTCTATTAATATTAACTATATTTGCCTACTCATATGCAACCCATTCATTCAACATTTATAGAACTCTATGCTTACATATATATCAAACACATGCACTTATGGACTATAATTGGAACAACAATCATTACTAAACATTACTATATACATATGCAATTGCATTTTTACTATGTATAAGTGCATGCATTTGCTAAAGATTACATTAAAGGATAACAACTATTTGGTGCATTATTTTTGTAGCTATAAGCAAAATCAATCACACAATCATATATGGGTATGTTTTTATGCAATCACACTTTAACATTCAAGAATCTAAAACAAACCAATTTCATATATATACACATGTAATGACACTAAACAAGCTTCTCTCCAAATAACATGTATAAACTTAAGCATCCAATCAATTTAAACAGCTTAAAAATTATTCCTTCCCCAATTAATTATTATTATTATATAAATATAATTCTCTTCCTTAAAACATTTATTTTAAATTCATAATTGACCATATACATGAGTTTATAGACATAATTTAATGATTAGCATTCAAAAATTCATTTCCTATAACATCAATTCCATGATTCATTAACATATATGTACACAAACTAGTTATTTACTCATGAACTTTGGTTCTTACCTTAACTAATCCAATAAGAATTGGATCCTCCTTACTTAACATCCTTCTCTTTTAAAAGTAATTGAATTACTCTTATCATGTGAGCTAAATCTTTTTCTTCCTCTAAGTTACATCTTATTCAACTTATCAAGCATACATTTTATTTTATTTTATTTATTATTAGTTATGGGTAGGGATTTTGCTATGATCCAAAGCGAGGCTTGCAATGCATGGATTAGGGGCCTGCTTGGAGCGAAAGAGCAAGCTTCTTGAACGGCTACCTCAAGGAATGAGATAGACTCAAAGGAGTCATAAGATGGAGTCACCACTAGATGGTTCTAGAATTAGTTCAACTAACCCATAGCATAAGTGCTAAGTCAAACCCTTTAGAGATGGGTTCAGGTGGTGAAGATCTATTCCTTCAAAGTTTCAAGTTCAATTTTACTATTTTACTCAAGTTAATTATCCTAGGAAGGTGAGCATTCATAAGCATAAAACAAGCATACAACATGATATAGCATGACAACAATCATAGTAGATATAACATGATAAACATGATATGACAATCATGATGAATGGAACATGGCATAGGCATGATATGTGAAATGACATGGCATAAGCATGATATAAGCATGACATCATGATATAGCAATCATGGTGAAAGATGACATGATATAGGCATGACATGTTAAATAACATGGCATAAGCATAACATATGAAAGATGACATGGCATAGGCATAGGCATGATATGTGAAAGATGACATGGTATAAGCATGACATGTAAGAGATGACATGACATAGGCATGACATATGAGATGACATGGCATAAGTATGACATGTGAAAGATGACATGGCATAGGTATGACATGATATAAATGTCACATCTTTTCACTACGTAACATGCTTCTGTAGCATGATTACTAATTCTCTATTCAAGAAAATGAATAATCATCTTATAAGGGATCTTTATCTGTCACACCCAATTTTGGCGTAACATGCTCCCATAGTATAAATAATAACCTCCTAAGAAAGGAAATCATTAATTACACTACAAAAGATGTATACATTTTTTTACTATTCATAAGTTACTATTCATCAAGGTTACTATTCATAAGTTACTATTCATCAAACCTTACAATGAAAGTGTTTCACATTATAATGTCTGCTTACTATTATTATGACGTAATCTCAACATTTTATTTGTTTGTTTCCATATATCATATTACATCGCATAATAAGATATAAATCATCAATTACAAACATTATGCATGGTATGTTGTCCATCAGGTATATAACATTATATAATCACTCACTAAGTCATATGTACATACATCATATGATAACGTATCATGGTATTGTGATTCCTGCATTGGGGTTTCACCACTAGGATGCTACTACCATTAAGATTAACAAAGAGCTACATAATGGAAAACTATTCAGGAGTATGTTACATGCGTCCAATACCACTTCGAGAATGAGATTTTCTCTAAAATCTGACTTCCAGCTAATCGTAGATCATCTACCCGTATGCTCACCCATAGGTCCTGATCCTGTGTTCATCAAATGATAAACGTTGAGTATAAAACTCAATGGTGTTATCAAAATATGTACATGACATGATCAAATATTAAAAGAATCATAATAAAGCCAATTGTATCATATTACATTGTACCATGTCTATAATAATTCATGTACAGTGTAAACATAGAAATAAATATCATATAAATATCCATGTAACCTTCATGTAACCATTTTAGATATAATAGCATCATGTCAATGTATGTTAATGAGAATGCAATCATGCTTTGCATTCTCCCTCTCATTTTTCTGTAATGTCTTTAAGAATGTGACCATGTTCTGCATTCATGATTGTGCACGATTTGTATTGGGTCCTATATGTACCGGTACTCTTTCCCATAGGAACATATAACATCTGTATGGTTTTGTGAACCCATCATTAATCTGTGGTTCCATAAGGAACAAACTATATGATTCCTCAAGAGAATCCATCATCTATATGACCCAATACGTTAATAGCATATAGCTTTGTAAATATCTCTTTCTTTTCCTTTTTGCCTTATAACTTCTTTATGACATGCCATGAATATGCCTTTATGATTGTATGGTTCATGACATGAAATGTGAATAATGCTTGAATGATCATGTACAATGTTGATCATATGAGAATATTGACTGTATAAAGTCATTCTACCTGTACTATAAGCATTTAAGCATAAAACATCATTTCAAGACCTTAGATAGGGTCATGAAGTGAAAAGCACAAACTTGTGGTAGTGTTACCCCTATCATGTGCTCGAGAAGTAGTATGTGTCTCTTCAATCGTACCTATATCATTACAATTTCACATCCCATTTAGTAAAGCCATTCATTTCAGTCAAGTAATATAGGAGTGTCAGACATTCCAATCCATTCATAACCTTTACCATAGTTTTACATTGCTTCATGAAGAATAAGTAAACATGAATCCATCCCATTATATAGCACATAATAATGATAGTGATCATAGACTTTAACCATTTTAGCAACCCCCTTTTATACCTTTAAATGTGTTTATAAATGTATGAGATTGAGTAGTAGGATTTTAAAGGGTATAGCTTAAAGTTTGGAAGCTTGCAACATGTTTCCCTTAAGTGGTTAAAACATGGTAGGCACTACAATATTCATTTGGTATATGATACTATTCATTTGGTCAATTATTACTTTACTTTGCTTCATCCTTTTAGAGACCTTATAGGACTCAT
Organism: Dalechampia spathulata; assembly: GCA_948192965.1. NCBI lineage: Eukaryota > Viridiplantae > Streptophyta > Magnoliopsida > Malpighiales > Euphorbiaceae > Dalechampia > Dalechampia spathulata. Next base: position 11,889 of record CANYBF010391990.1, read on the forward strand.
TATAAATCATGAAAAACATTTACATTTAGGCCTTCAATCCATATATAAATCAAGGCAACAAACCATGTAAACAAAGTCTTTAACCATAGAAACACATAGTATGCAAATACACATTACAAAACCTTTCATTTTGGTTTCTTGTCAGGAGCCCTGAAGATGGCGTCCCCTTTTTGAATCCTTTATAATTTTTGTTTTTAAATGGGCTAAGTACCATTTGAAACTAGACTCAATAAGCTTTGATTCAAGTATTTTTATAGAATTTTTGGACAATGTTAGACCTCTAAAAGTCAACTCTAATCCAAGTTAACATTTCTGCCAAAGCAAAAATCTGGGTTTGCATACTTAAGGTTCTATTTCATTTTTCATGTAACCAAATGCCAATTTCTTCATTTTAACACCTCATTACATCTTACATTCATGCATTCTTATAAGCTATTAATTCATACCAATTTTTAAAGGCCAGATACGAAAAATGATAATTTTGGGTAGCAACTTTTTAAACACTCTCTTATTTGTACCGTTTCCTTTCTAACGTAAATTTGACATTCTTACTTCCATCCATTTGCACTCCAATTGCACAATCAACGTCCCAACACATAATTTAAGCATGTCATCCATAAAAATCAAGCCAAAACACAATGTTTTCCCCTTATACTATAAGGAACTCATGCTTCTAAAATAAGGCAGTAAACATCTTATTCACAATCACACTCTTCTTCCTTTTAACACATTTCATCACCCCATATTCATCATTCACACATATCATAAAAAATTAAGAGTTAATTACATCATATAAAAGCTAGGGTTTGTATGAAAATGCATATACATACACAACTTCGTTTCAGTTGCAGTAAAATAGCATGTTAAGCATGCTTAAGCATATCTTTCATCAAATTCATCATTTTTCCTTCATTTACTTCAAATTCTTCATGCTAGCAGAAACCCTACATGCTCCATACATCAATTTTATCAAAGAATATGAAGCAATAAGCACACATATGAAGAGAACAAGCTTAAGAACCCCTTAAATATAGAATTTCCATGAAAAATTACCTTAAGTTTAGGATTTTCTTTAAGTTTAGAGTGTAAGAAGGGGAGGAAGAAGAAGTGAACGAATTCCTTTGGAGTTTTAGAATAGAAAATTCTTAATTTCCTTCTCTTTATTTCATTTTTATGTTTTATTTAATTAATTTAGCAAAAGTCAAAGAAGGAACCAATCATATGTTGACACTTGTCAACATATAATTAAATTCCCTTAATTAAATTAAATTTATATCCTTTAATTACTTATTTTCCACTTAATTTTATACCATAATCATACATAACATACGTCATACATGCACACATGCACATAAGTATACACATCCATGCATATTTTTAGTTTCCAAAAGTACCCCTCTCTTTTCATAAAATGACATTTATGTCCTAAATTGATTCTTAACATGTACTTATTTCTAACTTCACCACCACTTACTTTCATGTATTTTATCATGTGCATTCATATACAATAAAATTTCTAGCATGCCAATACATTACATTCTACGTCTCAATTCCACAATTGAGCATTATTAAAGACCATGCGTATAACCACTTCCAATGCATATCTTAAGGCAATTTAATGGCACATATATCAATTAAAAGTATTCATAATCATAACATTACCATGCATTTCATACTTTCATCATTCCATCATCATAACGCATACATAAAATGCAAGCACACAAAGGATGCTATGAGTATGGGTGTGACACTGCCATTTAGGAT
>CANYBF010392368.1:0-80505 GCA_948192965.1 Dalechampia spathulata
GTTGAAAGCAAATAATGCCTACGTGTACATTTCCAGAATCATCTAATGAAGTGATGTCGTTTTAATGGTCTCTTTAAACGGTGCCGTATTGGCTTTGGCTTTCATCCCATCAGACGCGTGCTCAGGACTCTTCCTATTCTCGATGTCCTCTGCCCTTTGCTCTTCCCTAGGTTCCATCAGAACCCTCCTGCCTTCATCACATCTATTTTGTCTTCTCTCCTCTGGCTTTCGGTCAGAACACTTCGTCTGTCTTCTGTCCTCCTCGTCTTCTCCCTTTTCATGTTGCCAATCTCTTCCATCTGCTGTGTTTGCCTGTATTCGTTCATGAACACATATATGTTCTATTCACTGAATGCTGATAATGCATTTTTGCATGCTTCTAGCAAGGAAAGAATCGAATTTACTTGAAGAATACAAAGCTACACAGCTTGGAAGAGACATTAGATGCAAGCATTTATGTTCACCTTTCCAACCATGCCACAACAAGATCTGCAGCTAGTTATTTTCATCGACTTGTTTCGTCTTCGAAGTTCGAACTCGAGATATTTCTTTTCCTATAAAAGATCCAGTAAAATGTATTGAATTGGTTGCAGAAATTTATTAGCAATGACTGTTGTAGTGACTGATATGGTGTTGATCAAAGCAGTTGCAGGATCAAACCAAAGGCAATTGGCCAATCCAGAGGATTATCGCTGTACAAGTTTGTACCTCAAAAAATCTAACAAATGTATGTACAATGATATGCATAGCCATCGCTTTCTTACATATTTTTGAACACTGTGGTTATAATTCGATACGGATAGCATTGTAGATTACTGTATGGTGGAGAATCTAAATCAAGTGACTAGGGAAACTGGTAGGAAGAACATGAAACGGGAGTAGATAGTATTTATAGCTTTTTTTTTTTCTTTCTTTCTGCTGTTGGTTGGCTTGTTTATTGACTGGCTGAAGATGGTGGTGATGTCTGAGACTGCATGCAAGCGTTTGAGTGGTTATGGTTTCACGCATGAAGAGATTATATATGGCGACAAATGAGGGAAATGAAAAGCTGCATTCATGCTGAGACGGGAATCCAAATCATGTGTAAGGCTTCTATGTTGTAATCATATACTAGAAGAGTAGGGTCAGGTGGTTTTTTCTTTTCTTTTTCTTGTTTTTTGGGTGCCATCCTCTTTTGAAGTAGCCAACAGACATGAGGATAGCACAGGAGACGGTATAAAAAAAGGGTATGTTCATTTCCGCTTGACCTTTTTCTATCATCCAGTCTGGATTCAGATCCTTACAGTTAGAAATGAGAATTGGTTGGACCCATGATCATGGTGGTTTTTCTGTCACCATCTTTGTCAACCCTCTTCTTCTCTTGTGTTGCAAAGTGGAGGTTGCTATAAAGCAACTGAGAATATCAGGCAAACATGAAGGGTCAAGCTGGTGGTGGCTGCGGTTAGTTATATGCATCAGGATGATTCTTTGTGCTTTCAGGAAGATGATATATCCTGGTTCCACCGGAAAAGAGAAGTCCAACTAATTCCAGTGTAATATCTTCATCAGCCATGAATGGTACTTGGAGAAATGGATCCATGTTTTATGTCCCAACACGTGTATGGTCATGGATCGGCGACAGCGACAACTTCCTGAACAACAGCCTCAATTTGTCAAACAACCTGAGACAGCCCATGCTATATGACCAAACGGTGTTGGCTCTCTATTTGGACTTTCAATATTCCAGGGGGCCTCCTGGAATATTATGCCCTGAGGCGAAACTCAACATTCATATGCTTCCGAGCAGAAGAAAGCAAGCAGGAGAGACATGATTTCGGCTCTCATTGCGTTGCATGAAGAGCTTTGCATCCTTAATCTCGTCTTAAAGTCCTCCTAACACGGTACTGATCATGTCGGCTTGTTTTACTTTGATGCAAACCTTGTTTTATGATGTCCATTAATTAATTCTTCCTCGAGTTGATTAGGACTTCAAATGTTGGATTTTGCATGCCTGGAAGCCTTACCAGGCAAATTTCTAAATCAATTTTACTGTTCAAGATCAAGATCGATGAATATTGCTTTCTTCAGACAAAAGCAAGAGCAGCTTGAACAAGGATTAGCTTAAAAACATTAACAGCTTCCACGTTCAGTTGTCCTTAGCTGAAGAAAACAGTGAACTGCTACAACCAGAAACAGTTGATTCATATTCATAACATGGAAACAGCTAAATGGGAACCGATTTCAGATAAATTTCCAGTCATTTCATTATAGTCTGCTCAGATGAACGAAAGCAATTGCATGCACTCGCTTATTGTCTTAATCAAGATTGCATTTCCACTTAACAATCAAATAATTCAGGAATTGGAATCGCTTTCATAATGTCACGTCCTAAATTACATGACATGAGGTAGATGTTAAAGGCAAGTTCACTGTCACGCACTGAACCATTTTCCCACCTGAAAGAAACTGCAGTGAACAAGACGATAATCATCTCCATGTGAAAAGCTTAGTGGAATGTTAACAAAATCCCTGAAATCAAGCAAGTAAAAAAGAAAAAAGAAAACCTGGAAAGGGGATGGATGGTCATTTCCATAGTCATTCTTGTCTGTCCTTAATGGAATACAATAACATGAATGCTACAAATCCTCAAGGTTTTCTTTGTTGTTTTCTTTTTTTAATATAATATGCTGATCAAGGCAGTAACGTCCAAGTTGATGTATTCTTTTTGTTTCTTTGCAATTTGGCCTTAGCAAAGCCGAGTATTATTAGTGGATTAAAGACCTAAGGATTTCAAGTTCAGAGGTAATCACCTCAAGAACATGGTTTGATGTGCACCCATTACATTCTATTATTTCTATTATCTCATTACACCAACTTGGTGATGCAATTAGTGCCATCTTTTTTTGTTTTTTTTTTTGATTCTGTCTGATTTGTGACAGGTTCTTAACTAGTTCAAGAACGTCAACTGCATGATCTATTTGCACACCCTCTTATAATTCTTGATAATCTTGTACTAACAACCTCTTTATTGAAACACTTTACCATAGATAGAATAATTATTGCATCGTATAGGTTTATGAACCTATTACTAAACATCAAATATTTATTAATTTTATATTAATTGATGTATAATTATTATTAATTATTAATATGTAAATAATAACTAAGAAATATTTGATATTCAATAAAAATTGAGATGTCTCTCATTTCTCTTTGAGAATATAGTAATTAGGGAGTTATTAAAGAGTAATAAAAACTTGAAGGGTATATTAGCAAGTTTATTACAAGGGAAATGAATTGTAAGAGTAACGCTTTTATTAGGAGTATGTTTAAGGAAACTTGGAATTTGCCAATTAGAGTTATTTAATACTATTGTTGTCTTGAACCAACCTAGCACATGCCATATCCGTCCCATTAGCCCATTCTTGGACTATATTGCTTATCTCCTATATCTCCCCCATCTCTTTCCTTTTCCATTCAATTTGGGGTCAGCTTACCAAAAGAATAAAAAAGAGGAAATGGGTGCTAATTGATTTTAAATAAAGAGTGAAACATTAAATCCTCTGTAAGATTAGGGTTGGATTTTGGGCACTTCTTCATTAGTTCAAAATCCGATGAAGTTCGAGTCTTTCTATGATGAAGTTATTGTACAAATGCTAATTTCCATATGATGACCCAACGAAATTCCCAATTAACCGTCAATATATATATATTAAAGAGAGAAAATAGCCAATAATGTAAGAAATGGGGAAAAGGGCTTTTATCAGATTAGAAAGTGACCAAACATACACTATCAAACACCTAACATGGATAAGATTTTGGAGACCAACTGCCCTTTCAAGGACAAACCCTAAATTGTCATAATCTGTATGCAATTTTGTGTACCAAATCTAACTGCATTATCATCAACCCCATGCCCTAAAATTGACATTACCCTTCTCTTTACCAACCCATCCTCCCCTTTCTCGCTTTTCTAATCATCACATTGTCGCCACCACGTCCCTCTCATAACTCTCCCCCCCCTTTCATTCAAGCATCCACTACCAAATTCATACTACCCAACAATGCCCTCGTATTAACATTCTTCGGTAGCGTTCACTTTTTTGCCGAAATGACAACCGAGCAATGACTCTAAAAACTAATGACAAACACGTCGAGTATAACTCATATCACGACGCATTTGAACCATAGCAGTAACTTTGTCTTTTTTTTTTTACAAGTTTAGGGGTAACTTGGTATCATTAAATATCATGTCACATGATACAGCCAAGGGGGTCCAATCCTATGGTTAGAGGAAAGAGCATAATGAATCTTTCTTGCTAGGTTGCTTTATTTTTATTACATGGTCCCATGCCGAAATGCCAGAGAGCAAACTACAAAAAAAACATTATTTCCCACAGGCCCCAATCCATTATTGATCCCAATAAATGAAACTGAAGCATTTTCAGTAATGCCTCCTCTCATCACTGCCCAAGAGGATAAGCCCTCTCGTCATAACACATCACCATTTTCCCCTGCTCTTTTTTCATAATTTTACCCACAAGACTAATCAAAAGTCTCGATCTTTACTAGATTAAGGCCTTGTTTTTGGGACATCGATGGGCTCTATGCTTCGGATAAAGGGCACCAAGAATCAGAATTAGTGGGTGCTTAGCTAAACGAATTAGGGTGCCTCAAAGAAAGGGCACCAAAACCCACATTAGGGGCTTTATTTTTGGTTTCGTCTTAATAAAATAAATGGAAAAAGGAAACATCATAATTGCAAAGGAGAGGGCTGCACAGGCAAAAAGGAATCAAAAGAAAGCATAGAGAAACGCATCCATTTGACATTCAAGAAAGAAAGCACCGAATATTATAAAGTAGTATATAACCATAATAACAATAATCTTTCTTTATATCATACAAAGTTAATATACTATCTATTTAATATCCACTAAAAATAAATAAAATAAAACCCATTTCATTGGCCCACTTGGGAGAAACTATCTTCACCTAAATCTCTTGAACAACTTGGTTTCTAAGCAATAAGCTAATTTAAATCCATCAAAATCACTCCAAGGCTTATGAATGATTTTCCCGGAAAACATCCAAACAACCTCCCCCTCCCCATTAGACAATGACTTCATGCCAGCAAACTACCATAACGCATTGTAATGTTCATCTATGTAAGCATTCAAGATTGGCCAACATAAACATCAAAAATTAAAACTTCCATTTGCCATTGAGACTTGAGATATAGCAAGTAATCTTCCCAACAAAAATATATATATTATATGGTTTTTGGTTTTTTTTTATAGTTTTTATAGGCTCAATAAATGGAAGAGAGCAAAAAGCAAAAAGAAAATGGAAAAAAAAAAGGAAGAAAATGAAAATTTTTTTATTAATTGTTTGGCCACTTCTAAACATTCGGACTCCAGAGATGCCATAAACGAGAATTGAACAATCCTAACAAGTCCGGTAATACCTTCCTTGCCAAACCCTTATGATTGTTTACTCCAGCTGCAGGAAGTGGTGACCTTGAAACCACCGTAGTCTCTCCCGTATTATCCGCTTCCGCCGTTGTCGCCGCTTCATTTCCTAGCTTAACTTCCTCCATTTCTTCCTCGTCAGCAGCCTTCTCTGAAGTTATGACATCCGTCGACACCTCATCATTTGGAGACATAGTAACAAGAGATGATTCATCGACTATCTCCTGCTCCTGGATTTCTGGTCGAGCCAGAACATCAGTGACGGATTTATCAACAACCCGACGGCCCGTTTTCTCTCTTCTTTTACTTTTACTACTTTTCTTGAAAAGTTCACCATTAGATAAATGTTCTTCAAAAGCTTCAATAACTTGATGAATAAGCTCACGATTAGGAGAAGAATCCCATCTAAACCAGTAGCTGGTGTAGCAGTCAAAACAATCACAATCAAACAAGGGAGCTTTGTGGGTGCTAGGAGGCTTAGACTTGGAAGGTTTTTTCTTGGAGTCTTGAATAGCGAGAGAGGTTTGGGTGGGATTTGGGCTATTATTGGTGGTAGTGGTTTTTAAAGAACGAGTGATCATATAAGCAAGAACTTCACGGTCTTGAAGGGAAAGAACCGAAGCTAAAGTAAGAATAGTAGCGGGTAACAGCTTAAGTATAGAGAGACAATCACCATCTCTTGAAAGAGTAGAAGCAGAAGCATAGGCAAGGAAGGAAGAACTCGAAGAAGAAGAGGAGGAGGAGGAAGATGGAGATGGGTATACTTTGCCTTTGTTCTTTATCTTCATAATCTTTTTGTATTGTGTGTGCTGACTGTTGGGGTTGTTGTTGGTGGGTATAATAGAGAAACCAGAACCAACGAGAGGGATAAAGCCTTTTCCTTTCTCTTCTTTTTTTTTATAATTTTTTATTTTTTTTGGTGTGGAGAGGAGAAGAGAAAAGACAGAGGGTTTTTTTAGGAAAAATAATTGACTTCAAAACCAAGAATGGTGGCGTCAGGCACCGGGACTCACCTCCAACGTCGCCGTTTCGTATTTTTAGGTTCATCTAGGTTTTTTTTTGTTGTTTCTTTATTCGCTCTTTCCATGCGCGTGTTACACACTTACATATATATATATATATGAGTTATATAAAGCTAATATATATTTATTAAGCTTTACTTTTTTTTACTCATTTAATAAAAATGGATTAAATAAATTAAATTAAATCAAATTTTATTTTAAATTTAATTTATTTATAATTAAATAAATTTAAATTAACATTTAAAAATTTAAATTAATATTTAAAAATTTTTTAATATATCAAGAGTTTAATAAATATAAATTATAAAATAAATATTTTATTTTTATTTGAAAATAGAAAATTAATTAATAAAAAATATATTTATAATTTTTATTAGTAATTAAATTAAAAATATTTTTATATATCTATATAATTATAAATTTAAAACGTTACATGTTGAATAGAATTGGGAAGCGGGGCGCGTGAGAGGCGATGGCATTTATTCTTTGTTACTGCAATGAAATTTATGGGAAATGGAAGTAATAAAATGGGTAAAAGCGAGTGGGCAAAGGCTACTTACCCATCACCGCAGAGCCACTCATGTCGTACAAATTCAGAGGACAGGAAGCACAGAATAGGGTAATGGTAGTACCATAGTCCGTTCTTAGGGTATAACCCCCAACATTATGAGGTCAAATTGGTCTTTCTAGTCGGATAAAGACAACCGACCAAAAAGCACCGAAGCAGTGCAATAAATAGTTTTTTTAATGTTAATTTTCGAAGAATGCATAGAAAACTGGTGGGTTTAGTGACATGTTAATGTAAGGATTACAGTGGTCAAAGAAAGCTAATTTGTTTTTGCCCTCTGTTTAATTTTCTCTTGCCATCTTTTCTCAAGTTTCATCAAAAGGAGAGAGCTAGCTACCCTTAGCCCTCCTCTAGATGTGTTCTTCGGTACCCAAAATGGGTTTATATTTATCATGGCCTCATCCCTTCAGCCTTCTGCTATGCCTTCTGGGTGCTGGCTCTTTCCCAGAGTCATTTTGACGTGCCTACGGATGACCCGATTGCACCATCTCCAAGCATTTGCTGAGGGAGTTGAAGTTTGGATGTTTATGTCTCTAGAAAGAGCAAAGATTCTTTGCTTGTTCTACAATTTTACATATTGCTATTAGCTGTAGAAAACAAATTGGGAATTGATTCCAATTACCTTTTTACCTTTTACCCTCTTATCAAGTAAGTTGCATGTTTCAAGGCGCACCAGATGTCAACTGAGAACACCCCCACCCATATATATTTGGGTATGAGATGAATTATTTGGTTTTGAATTCGAGGAATGGGGAGTGAATGAAATTATTCTAGAGTGAGGAAGACATTGAAAGAATATTATTGTTGGCAAAACATAAAAAGTTGGTGGTGGAGTAAATATTGTATTGAAACAACCATTGATGAGAGCTTTTTCCCAGAAGTGGGTTCCATTGCTGCAGATTCAGTTGCAGCAGTTTAAGTATCGAAGTGGCAACATCATGGCACCTCAACTTGATGGTGCTTACTTCAAAACAGAATAACTTGCTGTCGTTGTAACAATTATGACCAGTACATAATAAAATCATTCATGCAGGCTTGTTCCAAGCTGGATTGACCGAACAAAGATGGCTAACCTGTATTCAAGTTTGCCGTTGATTGTGAGAAAATAAACAAGTTCAGTATTGTTTTCAAACACCCACTTGGAAAAATGATTCAGAAAACATCTTCTGGATCAAATATTGAATGATTCAATTTATTTACAACTAGGTGCATACCATCCAAGGGCAAGACCTGAAGAAGAAAGCTGTAACTTTTCTCAAGATGAAGAAACACCCAAGACAGAAACTACTGGTCATAGTGAGAATTCGATAGTTGTAATTGACTTGCATGGCATCTGGGTTGTGATTGTTCAACAAGATTATGAGTTTCAATAATGTAAATGTCCTTTAACCTATCAACAATCCAAGCATTTCGAGTAAAGTAATCATCAAAGGCAACATCAAGACGCTAATTGTATAGCTGTCCAAGTTTTGAGATTGAACCTGGGAATATACTTTGTAAAAGCAAAACAGTATCTTATATCGCATCACAGGCTTCAATACATTCCTCTATTTCTTTGTTGCTTTCAAGCATATGGTTCCCACGAGTTTCATGTTGCATTTAAACTATACATGGAAGAACCAAATAAAACAGTGTAGAATAAGCGATTACACTGATCAAATACATACCCTATCATCTAACGTTCTACTGTCTCTAGCAAGCAACAGATTTCAGTTATGTTCGTTTGGAAAGCGATCATGTTCATCTAACAATGATCCATGCAGATCCACGTTGATTATCTTAGCAACATCATAACATCATGACGGCTTTCACTTTGTAATCTTTTTCAATTTCAAGTAATGAAGCCATGGAATTTGTTCTAACAATGAAATTAGCAAGAAACTATCATTAGTAATTTAAGATGATGATAAATTAAAAACATATAAATTATTTTATTCATAAAAATATCAAAATTTGTATGACTATTATTCTCATTATTTAATCATCTAATAATTTTTATCTATGAAAATTATATGCTAGATGATATTAAAATAAGATAATTAATTATTTATTTATTTATTTATATAACAATAATTATTTAAACAATATTAATTTCTTAAATAGATAAAATAAAGAACTAAAGACATAGCCGTTACAATGTTTAAATATCGGTTATAAATAATTAAATATTAAATTGTGGAATAAGTTACTGCCACGTCATTTTACGGTAGGCGGAAGGAGGCTGGAAGACACAGTTACTGTATAGTAAGTAACGCCGACCAGCAGCTTGAGGTACAGAGCTGGAGCGTATTCCGTTTGACTAAAAGCCAATTGATGACATGGCGAAATTCGATTGGGCAATTAACCCGACATGCCAACCATTAATACCAACGTCTAGTGGACAATTAAAAATATTAAGGATATGGCTTTCTGGCTCTGCTTGCGCTTATTGTGGTCATCGGCTTACGTTAGCATCTCTTAAAATCATCCAGATTCTGCCACGTGCCATTCATTTCTCTCCCGCCTCTCAAATCTATCCGTTAACCCTAATCTCTTTCTCTCTCTCTGCAAATGCAATTCCTCTTCTTCCATTGAAGAAGAGCATCAAAATCCAAAATAAGAGATCCGGGATTTATATACGTGTAATTTTTTTAAATATACATAAATACAGGAAGAAAGGGTAAAATGGGGAAATTACTTTGTGATTCAACGGCCGCCGTACCGGAGACAGCGTTTCAAGATTCGTCCCCGTCGCCCGCTGTGGCGGATATCCATTGGAGAGAAGCTAACAACGGTGCTTCTCTCGAAGACCATCAGCAGAGCTTAGCGACTTGTTGGAATGATGTGATAGGCTTGGAAGATCAACAAAAACGCCATTTGCAAAAACTCCACGCGAAAGGCGTGCTATGGAAGCATCCTGATAGTGAATCATCTCAGAGATCCGTGGTTTTCCGTCTATCACACGGGGGAGAGGTATCGTCCGACGGTAACTGTCTGTTTACAGCGTCACAGAGGGCAATGATGGCGTGTGATATTAACGCGCGTGAGCTAAGGAGACGGACGGTGAGGCGGTTTGTAGAGGATTACGGATCTGCTAGTGACGAAGAGAAAGAAACGATAAATGACGCTATAAAGCACATGTATTCACCAGATCTGAAAAACGGTTGGGGCATTCACGTGGTACAAGAAGTCAAACTGTTAGCGAGAAAATCGGATCGCGTCGCTCTAGATTCCTCAATCGACGAGCTCGTCCAGATCGGCATGCAAAGGTAAAGGGCATGGTCAAATATTTGAAAAGAAGATTATGTTTTACTGGTTTTGTAGTTTGTTATCAGTTTTGTGATGTTGTGATTCGGATTCAGGGTTCTATATTGTTATTGATTTAGGGAATTGGCGGCGGAATCGATATATATAGAGAGGTGCATAGCGGTGAATGATGGATCAAGTTGGGCGAAGTATATGGCGATAAGTGGATCACCTGAGGAGGATGAGTATGATATAATAACATTGCAGTATACAGAGGAGGGTTTATTATCCGTTGACGAAAATCCACATGGTCATGCTGCGGCTTTTGGTGATGATATTGCTATCGAATGTCTTGCTACTGAGTTTAAACGGGAGATATATGTGGTATGTTTGATATCTTTTTGCTTGTCATCTGTCATTCTTCAAGTCTTTTCGTTTCACTGTTACTAGTAAATCCCATTGAAGAAGTTGGGATGGAGTTATCATTAATCCGTATTATTTCCCGGTTGGAATGGTCATCTCGGAGATCTGCAATACCATAGCTAGGGTATTAGGCTTCCCTGTGAGTTGCCATTGTTATGTTTTCCAAATGATATAATATTAAATCCCATTAGAGGAAACAAAAAGCAAAAAATATAGGTTTGCCTTTGTTAACTTCAGTTTCAGAAATCTGAATGATATAACATAGTATCAGTTTCATGCTGTAATACTTGCTGCGATTCTGAAACAGCTTTGTTTATAAGTTAGCTTGCTTGTTTGGCTTCAAAAATTTGCAGGTGCAAGCACATGGGTCTGATGCAATGGTTGATGAAGAAAATTGTGTTTTCTTCCTACCACATCGTCCAAGGAGTGAAGTTTGTGAACTTCCTTTCTTTCTATTTATGAAAGGAACAGGTAATAAGCTATGCCCTCTGATTGTTTAATAGCGGCTTTTAATTGTTTGTTTCTTCTGAATCAAGGGCTTCCTGTGTTGGATCTTAATCTTCTTTCTCGTTGCCGGCAGGGTGGTGCGGTGCTGGAGCTGATCACTATGAGCCATTGATTGCCCATCCTTGTTCTCTTCTTTCCAATGAGAAGGTTGCTTTGGTTCTTTGAGGACATAGTTCTGTAGTTTTTATCAGCGTAGAGGAAGAACAGTCATGGTTGCAAATTTTTTTGCCCTCCACAGTATCATTTGATATCCAGTGCCATGAATCTGATTCTCTAACAGATATGAAGGGAGGATAACTTTATCTAATATTTTTCGGTCCAGGTCATGTAGAATTGATCTTGTTTCTTTTGGACTCCAGATTGCAGGTTTGATGCCTGCTATTGAGCAAGTCTTGGTAGTTCTAATTTTTTATTTTTTGGCGGGCTTTGTTATTCTTATTGTTGAGTTTTCTGAGGGTGATTTTTGAGTTGTTCGAGTTACTATCCTGTCCAAGCTGGGATAGTAATTATTCTGTTGTATTTTGAGCTGGATCAATCAATCTATTCAATGATAGGATTGTAGAAGTCATTTTTCCCAATTATTTTCAGTCTCCATCTGTACTACTACCCAGATCTTTGTTCATCAGAAAGTTGAGCTGGCAATTACGCCTAAATCTAATCAATAGTTTTTGGCAGTGTAAATTAAAAGCCAAATGCTCTGCAGAATGCATTCCTGATTCCAATTTTTCCATGTCATTGTATTGCAGTAACCTGTAAATGATATTTTTCACGCAAGTGCTGAAGGGTGGTGATCATGGGAATGGCTGATAAAGCACAAGAGGATTGTGATGGTTTCTTCATTAATATTATGTATTAACAGTGTTATGGTTGGGAAAGCATGATGATGAATACCAGAAAAGTTCTACGAGCAGGCATTGCCTTTTGCTACAAAAGAACCGTGGCCTCTTTCGGAACCATTTTGAAAAGTTAAGGCTTTGCAAAGCAATCAGTTAGCTTCACGGTTTCATGATAATAATGGATTATGTATTAAAACCAATTGTTTAAGACAATACCAAGCTCGCTTAACCTTAATATTCCCAAGAGAAAAAAAAATGAGTGTACTTCCAGAGGCTGATTGGCACAAAGTCATCAACGCGTTAATATGTTCAAACTTTGCATTAGGCCAGCCAAGTACCGTTGGCCGTTGACTCTTGTTCCACGAAAAAATCATCAAGTTCATGTGTAATATACCTGCAGCTCCAATAGTAAGATGGAAATGATTTAGAAGTAGTTGATGGGGATTTCCTGGAGCCGTTCCGCCGAAAGGCCAACCGCAGATCAAAGAATCATCAATCATGTATCTGCCGCAGGTATCCTTCAATCATTTATAATCTCTCTTTTCTTGATATGGTTTTCTTTATTTTCTGCTTACAACATCTTTAGGGGCCTCAACTTTGAACAAGTGCTGATCTTTTCTAGTGTAGCTTCAATTTTTGGTACCTCCTCTGTCAGATAATTCATTATTTTCTTTCAGATGAAGATGTCTCTGCTAGCACTGCTTACTCTGCGACAAGCACCAATCTGACAACGTGGGTGTCTCAGTCGAGCAGTAGCTTTACAAATATTTGGGGCAACGGTGCTCCAGATCCATCCACATACGGACAACTAATTGCCAACTCAAACTTGAGAGCTTTTACTTATGCCCAAATGAAGGCCGCCACACATAATTTTAGATTTGATATGGTAGTGGGAAAAGGAGGTTTTGGAAATGTCTACAAGGGTTGGCTCAAGGAGAAGGTGCAGCCAACGGGAATTAGGAAGATTGCTATTGCTGTTAAAAAACTTGATCTTGGGAGCGCTCAAGGTTTTAGAGAATGGATTGTATGCGTTTCCAAATCTTATGTTCACCTGTTTTCTCAAATGTGTAATTGTTAATTTCCCATGATGGAATAAGATTTCGATGTTATTATAGTCGACCAGCTCGACTTAACTTGTGTTTGTACTGATTCAGGCAGAGGTCAGTTTCTTAGGAAGCTTATCTCATCCGAACATTGTAAAGCTGCTGGGATACTGCTCAGAAGAGAGTGCATATATTATTGTCTACGAGTTCTTGAAAAACGGAAGCCTGAACAACCATTTATATGGAAGTGGGTGCTTCTGCAGCTATTCCATATTTACCTGCACGTAGAAAGCTTTTCTTTTTTTCTTTCCCTTTTGTTGGGTTTGGATGCTGAATATTTTCTGTTTGCCAGAGCGTTCTGTTCGACCGCTTTCATGGTACACAAGGCTGAAGGTTGCAATAGGAACAGCGCAAGCGCTGTATCACTTGCATACATTGGAGAGACCAATAATTATGAAAGATTTTAAATCCTCCAACATACTACTTGATGAGGTAAGTACTGTGAAATTTGTGTATGTAATTATAGCATAAAAAATTGCCACAAGAATGCCTCTGTGCTCCTTCGATGATCATGTTCTCCGTTTCCTGCCGATCCATGGCATTATTGTGGTATGATGGTGGGCATATGTCATGGAGGAGTTGACTGAAAAAATGCCTACAGGAAACCAGGTTGAAGGATTCAAGAGAAATTAATTCTTTAACTTAAAATTGTTTGATCTCAGTCATATAACGCAAAGATATCGGACTTCGGCTTAGCATCTTTTGCTCCTCTGATTGATGATTCGCCTGTCGATGAACATTGTAGGGGCACCATGGGTTACATGGATCCAGA
The DNA here is from genome assembly GCA_948192965.1 of Dalechampia spathulata. Classification (NCBI taxonomy): domain Eukaryota; kingdom Viridiplantae; phylum Streptophyta; class Magnoliopsida; order Malpighiales; family Euphorbiaceae; genus Dalechampia; species Dalechampia spathulata. Next base: position 13,904 of record CANYBF010392368.1, read on the forward strand.
GTATGTTCATACAGGTAATTCTACTGGGGAAATGTGAAGCCAATTTGATCAGAGTAGGCAACATAAAGAGCCTTTGCCTTGTACTGACCGACATTTGTTTTGTGGTGATCAGGTCGTTTGTTTGTGAAGAGTGATGTATATAGTTTTGGCGTTGTTTTGGCTGAGATACTAACAGGTTTACGCGCAGTTGATAAGAAACGCCCAGCTGAGAAACGTGATCTGGTTGATTGGATCAAACCACATCTAACAAATAAGAGAAAGTTGAAGAACATAATGGATTATCGGTTAGAGGGAAAGTATCCTCTGAAAGATGGCTCCATAATCGCTCATCTTGCTTTTAGGTGTCTTCAACCGACTCCCCAACTTAGGCCGTCTATGAAAGAAGTTGTTGAAATACTCCAACAGATTGAAGCTGGCTGTAAGAAGAGGGTGACATGAGTATGTAGCTCGACATGTTTGCATCGAACTCCATGTTATTATCTTCAAGCAAGCTTTGGAGTACATACATCCTTGTCTAAAGAAAGCTTGCTGCAGCTTGTAACCTTGCAGGATTCTCTACGCTTAAGCATCATGATATTTTAGCACCCACTTGACTTCATGATTTAAATCTCATATTATCATATTTAATTTATATAAAAATACAATCGTAAACATTCATTTATAAATAAATAGTTATTCATCAATATAAAATAAATAATTATTTGAAAATGAATTGATTTTTTTAATACAATATTTTAATTAAGACTGCAGCCGTCTTGGATTGACCGGTAAAATAATATTCTAAATAAATGCAGTCGCAGTCTAACTTCGATTTGTTTTTATTATTAAGTCGCACTAATTACTTTCTTAATCATAATTAATTTCTTAATTATCATAAAGAAAAAGAAAAATGAGAAACATATTCATTAAGAAGAGCAGCACAGCACCAAGATCTGAGTCCCCATCTAGAAAGTCGCTGGATACTATGATTTACCCTCCCTCACGATACTTATCGGGTCAGGCGGTAGGGCCCTTGGGATGAGGGCATCACCTTTTGGTACCAAGGAATCAAACTTCTCTTCAAATCTGTCAGCTGTTGTTGGTATTGTGGAAAGACAAACGTGATTGTTGGCAATTGCCAAAGACCAGACAACACACCCGCGAAAACAATTAAAGGAAAGCAGCAGCAGCCTTTCGGAGATCTCAAGGGCCTTCTTTCTTCTCTATTACCTCTCGATATCTTCTAAGCTCTCTTTCTGCCTTCCTTTTTATACCCTTTTCATTAATTTTTCTTCATATAAAGCTTCCAAGTTTATTTCTTTAGCAAAATTGAGAGAAGAAAACATCTTTGTAATGGCTTCCCTTTCGTCCATACATTGCCGTTCTTATTCGAATTCATCTTATTCTTTTTCTTCTTCTTCATCGTCTTTCATTGACGGGCACCAATTTCTACGGTTGAATTTGTTTCAGAAGAAGTTTTTGTCAGCTAAGGTTTCTTTACATTCTCAAAACAAGTCCTATCCAGATGTGGTTCTCTTGCAGGATGGTGTGTTCCTCTTCTTTTTGATCAGGATGGTTTCTTTTGTTGGTTTTTTGTACGATTGTTTGTTTGAATTAATCGTTGATTGGGTGTTATATGTGTTGATTGTTTTAGGATTTGAGAAATGATACATGTATGTGTTAGGCTGAGATGTTACAAGTTATTTGGTTTTTCAGAAAATGAAACAACTTCGGATCGAAAAGTTGTCAGCTTTTATTTTCTGTCACCATATTTTTCTGAGAGATATTTACCAAGTTTCTGTTTTTGTCTGAAAAGTGCTATTTTTTTTGTTCATGTTCTTATTGAATTGCAATCTGAATATAGGTGCCGTGGCCACCCCAGTGAATCCTGTAGAAAAGGATACTTCATACAAGAAATTGAAAGATGGGTTGTTGTCTTCCATAACATCATCACAGGAAATAAAGCAAGAAGTTGTTTTTGATACGAGTAAAGACGAGTCTACTGTCAGCATCACTGTTGTTGGAGCCTCTGGCGACCTTGCCAAGAAGAAGATATTTCCTGCACTTTTTGCACTGTATTATGAGGGATATCTCCCCAAGGTTTTTCATTGTGAATCTACTGCTTGAATTATGATTTAATGTTTTTCATTTTGTCATTAATTCTCTAAGCTAAATCGTGGAATTGTTCGGTTTCAGCACTTCACTGTGTTTGGTTATGCTAGGAGTAAGATGACTGATGTTGAACTTAGAAACATGGTTGCCAAGACTTTGACCTGCAGAATTGATAAGAGGTAGTGATTCTGGTTCTCATCTTCTAATTCTTTTACTTGTCTATAGTTACATATATTTATTATTTATAGTGTCTTGGTTTTTTGAACTTTTAAGTTGTCATGGAATATGATATGCATGCATGGGCTTGTGGATTTTCAGGGAGAACTGTGATGAAAAGATGGAGGAGTTTCTTAAAAGATGTTTCTACCATTCGGGTCAGTATGATTCTGATGAACATTTTGCAGAACTAGACAAGAATCTGAAGAAACATGAGGTAATTGGGGTGTTGGACCAGGCATTCGCATAGTAAAACATCTCTTAGCTAAGAGCAATGGATTAAGTTGAAGTGGGATTTACCATTTGAATTTGGAAGTTTGTTTAATTTGAGTCATTTTCCCTTTGCTGAAGAATTGCAGCATGCTGTACGTTTAATTTGCACAATTCCTCGACTGAATGCAAAGGAATGCCTATGTACATTGTAGAAGTTCACCTGTTAATTTTCATCATCATGGTTTTTGAATTCTATCATTCCTGCTTGGGAACTGCATAGCTATTTAATTGAAATGAACAGTACTCTTTTGTCAATTGTCGTATACTAGCATGCTGTTTCTTTGTGTTTAGATGTAAGATGTCTAGAGAGTCGTGCTTGCAGTTTTTGATCATCTTCTGAAGTGACCTGAGAACGATGACGAAATTTGAATGTGCAGGGTGGGAGAGTTTCCAATCGCCTTTTCTATCTATCCATTCCTCCGAATATATTTGTTGATGCAGTAAAATGTGCAAGTGCATCAGCTTCATCCAGTAATGGCTGGAACAGAGTCATTGTTGAGAAACCCTTTGGACGTGACTCGGAATCATCTGCTGCTTTGACAAAAGCTCTCAAGCAATACCTGGACGAAGAACAAATATTTAGGTGGAGTTGTTTGAGATTCACTAGAATGTATATTCTGAGGGTGTAAGTCATAGTCTGATGGGTTGGATTTCATTTTTCAGGATAGACCATTATCTGGGAAAAGAACTGGTGGAAAACCTATCCATTCTTCGGTTTTCCAATCTCATTTTTGAACCCTTGTGGTCAAGGCAGTATATAAGGAGTGTGCAATTTATATTCTCTGAAGATTTTGGCACTGAAGGACGTGGAGGGTATTTCGATAACTACGGGATAATACGAGATATAATGCAGAATCATCTGCTTCAGATTCTTGCACTCTTCGCTATGGAAACCCCTGTCAGCTTGGACGCGGAAGATATCAGAAATGAGAAGGTTATTAACAGTCTGAAAGTATGACATTTTAAATATCTCTTTCTTTGAATTTTAAACCGAATATTGTCGCTTGCTGCGTTGCAGGTCAAAGTTTTACGTTCCATGCGACCTATACAGCTTGAAGATGTGATAATTGGTCAATACAAGAGTCACACCAAAGGAGGAATTACTTATCCGGCCTACACGGATGACAAGACTGTACCTAAAGATAGCTTAACTCCAACTTTTGCAGCAGCTGCCCTCTTCATAGATAATGCAAGATGGGATGGAGTGCCTTTCCTCATGAAAGCTGGAAAAGCATTGCATAATAAGAGGTGCATAGCTTTACATGGTACCTGGTTCTCTCCAATAACAAACCGGATTGGTTTTTGACCTGTTTAATTTACTGGTTTTCTTCAGGGCTGAGATACGTGTACAGTTCAGGAATGTACCTGGTAACTTGTATAACCGCAGCTTTGGATCAGATCTTGATCAAGCTACAAATGAGCTTGTTATCCGAGTCCAACCAGATGAAGCTATTTATTTGAAGATCAATAACAAGGTGCCAGGCCTGGGAATGAGATTGGACCGGAGCAATTTAAACCTTCACTATGCAGCAAGGTAGAAACCCATTACATAAGGTCTTTTACGTCATGCACACGAACGTATATTGCTCTATTTTGATATTTGACTTTGAATCAACTTGGATCGTGTATCTTTTAGATATTCAAAGGAGATTCCATGTGCATATGAAAGGCTTTTGTTAGATGCCATTGAAGGCGAAAGAAGGTTATTCATCAGAAGTGACGAGCTGGATGCCGCTTGGTCACTGTTCACGCCGGTTCTGAAAGAGCTGGAAGAGAAAAAGATCATCCCTGAATACTATCCATACGGCAGTCGGGGCCCTGTTGGGGCGCATTATCTGGCAGCAAAATACAACGTGAGATGGGGTGACGTTCGTTTAGAGCAGCAAAGCTGAAAAGGCTATTTCACGTTCATACGGCAGTAGGATACAGAGAAAGCAGAAATCTTAGTTATTCTGAAAAGTTCATTAGGATGGTTAAACGGAGACACATCATGCATGGAAAACTCCATGAGAGATCAGCAACGAGCAGAAAACATATAAAGGAACATTAGAAATTTGGCTTCCCACTTTCTGACTTGCAATTCATTTTTTTCTTTTAATTCATAAAATTTCTCCAATTTATGTCGACTCCTAATTATGGTTTGTCCGCAATGCTGCTCTATTTTCAAAGTATACGGTATTATTAGCAGCATGTTTTGTCATTGACATCAGGAAGATACAAGGTTTGCCGTACTGACCCCTCGACAAGGTTTCAGAATCAGAAGAACGCATATTTGTTTAGAATAACGTTGTTTTGGACAAGGACTGACTAACAGGCCTGTACATTGCCTGCATCTGAGATGATAACTCCTATGATCAGGCTATCCAAAATTAGCTCACTCTTTAAGATTATGAACTAAGCAGGATGACACCCAAATTGATCAAGCCAGAGTTTCATATACAATCCATACATTAAGGGACCAAACTATAAGAAACAAGGACTGGTTTAGACTGGTGACCTGCATGCTCTTTAAAAGTAGTATGTAACACGAGCAGCGTTAGTAACGCAGAAAAGTAGGAGCTTGGCGTTGAGCGTTCTTGGTTTCAAAGGTGATAGACATCTTAATCAAATGAAACCCGAAATTTGTTTGTATCCTCAGGAATCATCATCCATTCTGTTGCAAGAAAAGTTGTCTGCTCTTCATGAATGTGAATGTGTTGAATCATGTCACGGTGGTTACGATATATATATATATATATATACACACACACACACAAACACAAACACACATAGGCACCCACCTTTTAGGCAACTCCTACATGATTATTATACAAAGCATGTTCCTTTTTGTGTCTGTTAACAAATTAATTTGCTTTCCGTTTTATCAGGGAAGGTTCCAACCGCAAATAATAAGCATAATACTCTGAATTTTTTATCCATTTCAAATCTCTCATACTCCGTTGTTGGCAACTTGGCATCGGGGATTGCGGATTATTTTCTGTTCCTTTTTCAAATATATACATATAATAATGTACTTGACACAGACTGAAATTCATCAACTTGTGTAAGAAATATTTATTATATATGGGACAAACTTCTGCCAAGATCAAAGTTGCTCATTCCCTTGTCATCTCTATTAGTCATGTGTTCTTAACGAGACAAAAAGCATAGAAATGAATCGAGTACGTAAGTTTATCAGACTGCTGATATAATGGCTGAAAACATGGACAAACGAAATGAAAACAGTTCCAAGTTATTACAATTTTCAGGTATGGAGAATGATCCTCTCTTCCTAACTGATAATGTAATAATCTGCAAACCGTTTTCCAGGGCCAGTGAATTGTAACAAAAATGATGGTTTTGATATTGCTAAATTCAAGGTTTCCGTTACTGTAGAAAACACAGTGACCCAATCGAGGTTCCCTCGTTTGTTCTTATGCAAAGTGGTCTGCTTCATATATATATATATATATATATATACACACACACATACGTATTACATATTATTCATATATAATGCTGTTATGGCCTTTAGGTACGCTGTCAGAAACTGAAACCAGTCATCCACATGAATATGAATGCAACTTTCCTAACAATTTTCTTTTACCTGTATTCATCTGCATAGTTGATTCCTACATCTTCTGCCAGACATTGTACCGTAACTACTACCGGATTCATATGATAAAATCTTAACGAGTTCATGATCAAAGTTGATCAGATCATCATCATCGAATATAAGCACATTCAAAACCTTGTTGAAAATCATGACATGACAACAATTCAACAAGACAACTTCATATCGCATTATTATTATTATTATTATTATTATTTGGTTTTCCTTAGAGAGAAAGCAAAAAGCCCACAAACAAGCGACTAATGATAATAACAACAACAACAAAAAACAACAATAATGACAATAACATCCGAATTACTAATTCTAAACAGAGAAGTAATCCTGAAGATTACTTCTGATTTAGCAGTCAACATGAAGTTAGATTACAATGAATTATTGACCAAACCAACTCATCAAAAACGATATATAGAGAGAATTTAATAATAAGAAGAGAAATTTGATGAAATGTCAATAGCAATCCTTTGAAAAGGTGGCCAGATTGTCTCCGAGAAAAGCAGCAAAGGTGGAAAATGATACATGCAATTGATGGTAAAAGCACCATAATATTAATCATACCTACCCAATACTTTCACCACCAATTTGGCTGAGAAAAAGTCTTCATGTGGCAGCTGAGTTGAGATTGATTTACGTCTAGTCCTGACTCTTCTAACTCCTTATATTATTCACCAACAAAACAACAAACAACCTTTAACAACCACCCTCTTCTTAATCATTATCAACTTCTCATCATTCCTCCTTTCTTTCTTCTGTTCATGCGTTTCATATCTTAATCATCAACTGTATAACGTATTTCATTCTCAAAATCTAAACTTAAAATTTCAAGATAAGTTAACGTGTAAGTGGGTTAATGTTTTGGCTTATTTCAACGAGATAGATTTTTATACTTAGTTGTTTTGGTGTGTGGGAAAGAGAAAAGTGTAAATGAGTGAAGGGATGGATAAAACCCTAATAGACGTAGGGAGCAACCAGTAATGATATGGAGCTTGTAGGATAAGACCATTTAAGTAAGAACAGTTGGGATAAAAACAAAGCAAAACAATATTAGATTAGTGGACCATCTCCAACAAGATATCATACTCACACTAACCTTATAGCCTAAGGCATGTTGCGTCTTATGGGTCAATACACCCTTCAAATAAAATAAATAATAAAAAATTATTTATAGGATCGTTAATAACAAATCAAGGAGAAGAAGTAAGATTTGTAATAATTGTAAATGGGGAGACGGAAGCATTCAACGTTGTGGTGTGGTTGGAGGAAAAGGTAGAAAATGAAGACTGCATTCACACCACTGCACCGCACAGCGATTACCGACTCAGCTATCCAACAAGGGGGAGTCACTCGAGGCACAATGGACGGGTTGATTTGCCATTATTTTAAATCATAGCTTTCTTAAAGTGGTAGAAAGTTGGAACCAAAGATTTCCCCTTTTCTTTTTCTTATAGGACATGACCCATTACCATTATCCCAGTCTGTACACGTTGAAAATCATGTCCGAATTCAAATGAAATCCTCTGCTTTCCTCCTTTTATCCAATGGGTTTTCAATCATACGTAACACGCTACTTAAAAGTTGTTGCCTTTTGGATGCTTCATCATTAAACAATACTTCAACTCATGCACCCTCTAATGCTTATTTGCATGTTTTATTGCAGGTTGATATTTATTCGATCTTGTAATTATATTAGTTCGTATAGAATCATCATTTAAAAAATATATGAATGATATATTTTTCAATACGAATCAATTCATTTTTTTAATATTATTTTGGAACATTATTGTAGATATACACAAGATGCCAATTAGTCAAATAAAAGACAAATGCGGTTATCTTTAAAATGATTTAATGGCAACTTTAGGTTGAAACTTTGTGATTCCAGCGTTTGAAGAAGAAGCCAAATTACATTGACAAATGAATTGAAAGGACAAAGATAGCATATGCCTTTTGAGGTCACATTCTTCAATCAAGCACATAGGCCTCCTTATTTTTTCCTATGTTCTCATGGAGACCAAGGGCCCAAATAATCTCCATCATCAACACTTGCCAAGCTTCTTGAATCCTCTCCAAAAACCAACCATGGCAGAGAACAACAACAACAACAACAACAACAATAAGACTGCCGAGATCAAGGATTTTCAAATTGTGACTGCAAATAACGATGAGAGCAAGAAGCAATTAGCGCCAAAAAGAAGTTCAAACAAGGATAGGCACAAGAAAGTTGATGGCAGAGGAAGAAGGATAAGGATGCCAGCTTTATGCGCGGCTAGGATTTTTCAATTGACCAGAGAATTGGGTCATAAAACTGATGGTGAAACAATTCAGTGGCTGTTACAACAAGCTGAACCATCAATTATTGCCGCAACTGGAACTGGGACAATTCCTGCTTCAGCTCTGGCAGCTGCAGGGGCCTCTGTTTCCAAACAGGGAAACTCTGTTTTAACAGGATTGCATATGGACGTGGACGGTATCGGAACAGGTATTGGGTCAAGAGATAGGGTTAACTGGACATTGATGAACAGTAATTTGGGAAGATCTGCTGTAACAAGTGGGATTTGGCCTTCTGTTGGTGGAATTGGAGCAGCTTATGTTTCAAATTCAAGCCAGTCATCAACGAATTTCGGAGATCAAAGTAGCAACAATTTACAGAAAATCGGATTCCATGGTGTTGAATTTCCAAATATTAACATGGGTTTGATGAGTTTCTACTCGATGTTCAGTGGCACAAATCAACAAGTTCCTGGTTTGGAGCTTGGCCTTTCCCAAGATGGACATGCTGGTGTCCTGAATTCCCAAGCTTTAAGCCAGTTTTATCAGCAGACGGGACAGAACCGAACCGGCCTCAATTCTTTTAATCAGCAAGAACAACAGCATCCTGATAAGGATGATTCTCAGGGATCAAGGCAATAGAGAATTAAGATGATAGACAGGTGGATTGAATTGGCTTAAAATTCAAGAAATGAACAAAAAAGGCTAGAAAAAGATTGAAATTTGCAGAAGTTTTCTGACTCTGGGATTGGATCTGGCCGCTAGCCTTAGTCCTTTTGATCGGCAGTTTCATCCAAGTCTGCAAAAATGGAACAGGTACGGTTCTTTGTCCCCTTAAAGTTCCTTAATTGAGAAGTATTCTTTTTACAAGTTAAAACCCTCGATTTGCAAGTACAGGACATCTGACTTGATCATTCATCACATTATTATTACAGAAGCTAAACTTGACCTTCGAGTCAAACAAAAAATGAACGGTTGATCCTAATCCTGCCCAAGCAGGAATAAGGTATATGCGATAATGATGATGATGATGGATGTTCTTTTTGGTCTGTCAGATGCAGGATGAAACATGAAGAGATGATGAACTAGTTTGAAGATTTTTTGCATTTTCGAGTTTGTTGAATACAAATTCTTGTTTCTTTTCGGGATTTGTTGTGTTACATATATTTCGGAGTTTAGGTTTGTTATCCATCTTTTCTTGCTCACTTCCAATCTTCAGGTGCGATCTCTTTTCTTGAATATGGACTTGCGTGGTTGTCAGTAACCATGATGGTTTCTTCTGTCAAAACTTGAACAAGTAATAGGAATCTTGCCCGCTTAACTTACCCACATCCTCATCATTTTTGGGTTTACCCGAAATGGATGGAGAAGTTAACAATGGTGGATCAACTGAATCTTTGCAATTCCCTTGAATGAACGATAGTAATTCATACTTCTTGTATAAGAACGTTGTTATCCAGCAAGTGTAGTGCGTCCCTAGTTGTAGCGGAAAACAACAGATAAAGGAAAAATATAAGATCAAGCAATATACGTTTTCTTACCCGCTAAATGTGCCAAGTTTGGCAAGGAAAAGGGGCGCGTTTTCACCTCTCCAGGAATCTGGAAAGGGAGCAAGAACCTTTGCTCTCTCTCTCTCAGGGATTACAGCAGAAAGATAACTCTCTCTGCAGCAGGTATGCTCGTATACAGTTGCTTCAATACGTAAAGCGACACAATTTTACTGTAAACACCCTTCTCATTAATTCTCTGATGAAGAACAATAAGATGAAAAACTCAACTTGTTCCTTTTTCAATAACTCTGTCGACATTATTGAGCAAGTTACATGGTCTCCAAGTAAGTCGGAGTATTGGGTAGCTCGCAGCTTTATGGCACCTCAAACAACTCATCTTCCTAGTCCACTCTATGTACTCCTTGAACTAAGCAACCTGGCCCGATACCAAAATAATTGTAGTTCAAGCAAAACAGCTCCTTTCATGAATTTTCTACAGTTGGGTCAGATTGCAACACTAGCCAGCTAAAACTCACCTGCAAGTAATAATTAACCTTAGCAACACGGAAACCCAACAGAAATTATAATTGCTTTAGTGTTGGAATGTCTTTGCTGGTAAACTTCATTTGCTTTGCTTACTGTTACAATGACAAGTTTGCTGAAAGTAAACAAAATTCCAAAGAGAATTAAGGAGAGATGGAGACAAGTGCAACAGCGGAGACAAGTGGGTTATGGGTTAGTCCAAAATGGGAACTGGCGGCCAGCATCTTTTTAGTGGTCTAGTGAAGTGGGTTTTTGGACCACCCATAAGCTTTACAGATAAAAGGAGGACTTTCAGTCCATCACGTATTGTTGATCTCATTCGCACTATGTTAAAATATGAGTCTTGCAAGTTCCAAATTCTATGTTTGTTTTTACTCTGCGGGAGATTGCAATATCCCAAGTGCTAAAGGACAATAGCATAGCAGAATCCACAATATCATAAAGTGCTGATTTCATCTTTATCTTTTTGGGTTGTAGCCCATTTGGATCTTGACCAGCCTGGATTATTCTGCGTTTGCAATTCAAGTTGAATATCATAACAAAACTGTGTCATTCGCCAACAGTCGAGATTAACATGGAAAAAGAACACAGATCACAGGATACTCCTAATGTGTATACAGAGGATTCCTTAATTACAGCCGTTGAAGAACTGGAATCAATTATGGCGTACAAGAATAAAAGGTGACATGGCAGAAAGAAGAAGCCAGCCAATGGGAAAATTGGCACATGAAAATCCCCGTTGAAGGCTAACAAAGAAAAGGCATGTGTAGGAAAAGAAGCCCAATAACATGGCTCAAGTGTCGCTCCTGCACTAGGCTCTGGTGGACCTTCCCAACAATAACCAACGTTTTACATTCTGGTACGGACATTTTGTCCCCCTTTTGATTCCCTCTTTGCTTCCCATCCAATAGAATCTCAACCTCTTTGTATTATATATAGAAACACAAAGGTTTTCGTTAATCTAATTGTCCTCCAAAGCACGAAAAGATGTTGATTTTTTGGTAATAAACAGTTGAATCAGAGGGAAACAGAGAAGGGGGGGAAGCACGGCAAGAAAGAATGGGAACAGTATGGCATGTGATGCTGACCCAAATCAGTAGCCAACCCAACCAAACACCGAAGGGGTCTTCTGTTATCAGATTTCAGTCCAGCTCTGTCATGTGCGAACCACGTGCAGAGCAAGAAGTAATGGCAAATAGCATTAATTGGAAAGCATATTAATGGTCTGCTCTTGATAGACAAAAGGCTCTGTTGTTCAAAATTTTTTGCAACTTGCTCACATGCTATTCCCCCACAATCCTCTCCCAACCTTTACCTCTTTGACTATCTCCATTAACCTCTTTTAGTTGCCACTCCATCCTCTCATTCCTCATCCAAGTCTTTCTTTATAACTATTGCCAAAAAAGCCATTATTAACTTCCACAATTATCATAAAAACATATAATTAACAAAAACTTCCATAAACCAGTTCGATCTTCAATATTAATATTAAAGTTGGAATCTTGCATCTCTTTTTTTTAATGCCCAGATAGAAAAAATTCATGAAAATTCGAGAAAAGCAAAAGCAAGCAGTATGGTGTAAATTTGATGGGTAACATGTATAATGTATATGCATAGGATATTTATTGTACATGCAACAGATTCCTACCCATATAAAATAGTCATTTTCTTATCCCAGAAAGTGGGGATGAGAGGGATAGCCATATCTATATATCATTATAAAATGGAGATTTTATTTGAATATAAATTGTAAAACGTATGCAAATTGAATTAAAATAATGGGGCAAGTGGGTTTGTTTCTTTATTCTACTAGTTGCCAAGGCAAATGAAAATCAGGAGAAGAAAGAAGAAAGAGATTTCAGAAATGTTTCAAGTATGAAAATGGTGAGGCATAGTCAGCCTCTACAGCTTAGCAAGAATCCTACCACAAACGGAAATAGGATAGAAAGACAAAAGAAAAAGATAAAGAGAGGGTGACATGGTAGGGGAGGGAGGGTTACCCTTAACCTTAAGGAATGGAGCACCTTAGTGCCCAGCAAAATCCAACTGGATATCTAAACAATGAACCATGTTGATATCCCACATGGGTTCCTTAAAAGCACAGCAAAATCTTGATAGATTTTCTTGTGAGAGAGAAGTGTAAAATTAAATCTGTTATTTAGTATTCAATAAATTATCATATACTTTTTTTATTTTTTCTAATGCTAAAATTAGTAAAGGATGCATAGATGGAAATGTAATTTGAAAAGGTATATTCCATGAAAGTAGACCACCAGAATACAAAGCAAAAGAGGAAGAAAGGGACGATAACAAATAGGTGTGGACATTTGCCAATTCTAAGGTTTACAAATTAGAGATCCATACAATACAATACAAAGAAAGAAAGACAATGGGCCGTCTGTTGACTGTGCGACAGCTATGACATCCCCAAATACCAAATGTTAGGGAGGAGAGGTTAAGTGGGCCCCACCTGAGAAGCCAACATGGCGGCCTCTCTCTCTGCCCCCTCTCTCCCCTTTCCGCAATATAATTATCTAAACTCCCATTTACGATCCAACCACTTGATATAAGACAAATGAGAAAATAACTCATTCTCTCTTATGTTCCCATTAGTTATATTTAATAATTTGGAAAATATGGAAAACACACACCAAAAAAAAAAAAAAGAATTCCATAACTTAGTAGTAATTGGAGATCAATTGGACTAATCTTATGAAAAATAGCCTAAAATTGTGTTAATATTGGTTTGCGTTAAGGTCCCTCCAAGGCTCTTCGTACAGCTCAAGAGCCACAGGACCAGCACCACCACCACCACCACCCTCAACCTTAACAGCACGCACACAGCCACAAACTCTCTATTTCACAATCCAAATACTAATCCAGCTCTTCCAACAAGAGCTTCTCCCTATTTCTCTACGTCTGTTTTCCTTTCCCTTTTTAGTTCTTTAACAAGTACAGAAAAAGGGCAAAATAAGGCTTCTCCTTTTTTTTCTTTTTTGTTTCTTCTTTTTTTCCTCTATTCTCTAGAAATGTATTGTTGGTCTCCTTCTGTTACAATGGATGATGAGTTTGAGAAGCTTGTAATCCGAATGAACCCTCCGAGGTATTGTTGTGATTGTTGTTTTCTATTCCTTTTTAAAATTTAGGATTTTGTTTCGGTATTTTTCTTGGTTTGCGTCGAATTCAAGTACGTTCTTTCTGTTCTTCAAGAAATTTCATTTCTTCCAATGAAATGTTCGAGTTTGGAGGTCTTAACCACATGGGTATTTGATGTTGCAACCTGTTGTTGGTATTTCTGTTACAGAGTCACTGTTGATAACACCACCAGCAGAAAAGCCACTTTAATCAAGGTTCGTGGTATTTACCTTTCTTTTTAATCATTTTTTGTCAGAATTTCTCGGTTTTTAGCGTAAATTCTGATTCTCTATTTTTATGATTAATTTTTCAGGTTGACAGTGCAAACAGGAGAGGTAGTTTGTTAGAGGTTGTTCAGGTTTTGACTGATTTGGATCTTATAATCAGACGAGCTTACATTTCTTCTGATGGGGAGTGGTTCATGGATGGTTAGCTTTTGGTCCTTTAGCGTTGTCATTTAGCTTGATGGGTATTGCTATATGGTTCGTTTTCTTATTTCCATTCCTTTTTCTTTTTTCCTTTGAAGTGTTTCATGTCACTGATCAACATGGGAATAAGCTATCTGAGGATCATGTGGCTGAACAAATCCAACAGGTAGATCTGCAAATCAAGTTCTTTTCTTGAGCTTAAATTAGTGATGTTTTTAGAGAATTTGAGAAGTAAATGGACTCTACTTGAAATCTAAAGTGACTATGTAATTCTTGGGAGCTTCAAAATCGATCCATAATCAGGGATTTTGAAGCACATAAACGGGTTTCTTTACTATATTGCATAATGATTATGGCTCCTGCCCAATGGAGGCTTTGCTCCGGTGAGTTTTCTATTTTATCAGTTCTTCAAGTCTATGTTTCGATTCTGAGAATTTTTTATACTCGAGTTTACTCTTTTCAATTCTGGAATTCTCCTCCTTACTTTTAAGGAGCACTGATCCAAGAAAAAGAAGGCAGAGAATTCATAGAAGAGAGTATAGAGGCCTTGTTCAATAGAAGTCTTGGAAGAAACCTGACCAGTCAAACTTTTATGATCTATTTACTGCCACTTAACCTCTTTAAACACACCCCTTATGGAATCAATAAGTAAATACCAAAGTGCTAGAAAGAGGTTGAAGCAGTGGCTGACAATGGTCTGTAGCATGAAAGTTTAAAAAACATTATTGTGAGCCATGTGAAATAGTTTCATAATTTAATCTACATGTCTCAGTCACTGGGACCAAGAGCTCGCAGCTTTCGGTCCTTGAGACGGTCTGTAGGTGTCCAAGCAGCGACAGAAAACACTACCATTGAATTGACTGGAAGAGACCGACCTGGCCTGCTTTCGGAAGTTTTTGCAGTTCTAGCTGATCTGAAATGTAATGTGGTGGCTGCCGAGGTCTGGACCCACAATTCACGGATGGCATCGGTTGTTTACATCACTGATGAAGCTACTGGATTGCGCATTGATGATTCTGATAGGCTAACTAAGATCAAGCAGCTTCTCCTATATGTTCTGAAGGGTGATCGAGATAAAAGAAGCGCCAATACGGCTGTTTCTGTGGGTTCTACACACAAGGAAAGAAGGTTGCACCAGATGATGTATGCTGATCGTGACTATGACGTTGATGATGGAGAAGTTGGGTCAACGAGTGAACGGCGAAAACCCCTCGTAACAGTAGAAAATTGTGTGGATAAGGGATACACCGTTGTGAACTTGAGGTGCCCTGACCGTCCCAAGTTGCTTTTTGATACTGTGTGCACACTGACGGACATGCAATATTGTGTGTATCATGCAACTATTATAGCTGAAGGGCCAGAGGCTTATCAGGTTAGTTTTTATTCCCTGAGTCAACAAGCACTTTTAGATATTCTGCTTGATTTTACTTTATGCAAATTCTAGTTCAAATTCTTTGCCTTCAAAGGTCAAATTACATTCTACTGTATCTGTTATGGTTGACCTCTTATTGAATCAGTGTCAATCTAACTGTTTATTTTATCCTTGTCTGCTTCTTTTCATTTTTACCGAGTATTCATCTTTTGACAATTGCTAATAGGATCACATTGTTGTTTACTGTTTTATAGGAGTATTATATCAGGCATATGGATGGGTCCCCTATTAGTTCAGAAGCAGAGAGGCAAAGGGTTATCAACTGCTTGGAAGCAGCGATTAGGAGAAGAACTCCCGAGGTTCGAACATAGCCAAGTTCAATCTTCGTTGCCGGTTTCAAATGCTCTCATGCTTAATGTTAGGGACCTTTTGCCATGCAGGGCATAAGACTGGAACTTTGCAGTGAAGACAGAGTTGGGCTTTTGTCTGAGGTAACTCGTATATTTAGGGAAAATGGCCTCTCAGTCACACGAGCTGAGGTTACAACCAGAGGTTCGCAGGCTGTAAACACGTTCTACGTCACTGATGCATCAGGATATCCAGTCAAGAGTGAAACAATTGAAGCAGTTAGAAAAGAGATTGGCCTGACCATACTTCGAGTGAAGGATGAAGGCAGCTCGATCCCAGTACAAGAAGAACGTGGGAGATTCTCTCTGGGTGATCTATTTCGTTCTAGGTCAGAGAAGTTTCTATACAACTTGGGTTTAATAAAGTCGTATTCTTAAGCAGCTCAATTAGCTAAACTAGATTTTGGTCAGTTTCTGTAAATGTTGGCACACAGTGTAGCTTCAGGTCAATCGGTGTTGATCTTTGGTTCACGCCCGAGACTTGCAACAGATTTCCAACTTGTAAATCTTTCCGTGGATAATCTTTTCGCAGCTATCTCATCAGTGTCTCAAATTGCAATGTAAATACATTACATTCATCAATGTTGTTCTGATGTTGACTCGTGGATTCAATCTTCCATTATGAGTCATGGCCACACCCCCACCAAGCAGCTACGTGACAGTGCCATTTGCCTTACCCCCACCTACCATCAATTACATGATACCCAAATCATATCTCAGAAGAGATGTTCTCCCTAATGGTATGTCCACCGTTGTCCTTCTAAATGATTGCTGTATCATTCCAAATTTAGCATCCAACAGTTAAAAATCCTTTTTTCCTTTTCTGAAGCAAGGGCTTTCAAGTTATTTAAATGGGGTTTAAGCTGGTGTACTAATCACCAACCATGATTTGTTCAGAACGAGATGAAAAGGGTCATGAGCAAGACGACAAAACAATTAAATGAGGCTGAATCAGTTGTTTCCACATAGAGCGTATGGCCATCAAGATTGACTTTTCTCGAAAGAATTGCGAAATGCTTTGGTGGCTATGAGTCATACCTTTATCAACTTCAAGTGGCGACACATGGCTACACCATTGATTAATCTCTTGCCACAAAAAGGACAAACCCATTGCTCCGAGTAGGTGAATGCACTACAAAAATTTAGTGTTTAACCATTCATCTCTCTTTGCTTTCCCATGTGGCATGATCTTGCAATGTAATGCGTGGTACACGCTTTGATTTCTCCTGTTTTCCCTGTTACCAAATGCTCTTTGCAAATACAATCAATACCCATCTGGACTATGAATCTGCACCCTTTTCTGGAATATTTTAACACAAAATTCCTTTCCTTTTTGAGAAATACAAAGATCAGTTTACACTTTCCCAATGATGAATACACTTACGGCTTCTTGAGCTCTCCATTTACAAGTGGGACATCATTCATTATTAATTATAACCGTCCAAAGTGATCAACGTCTAATACTGTAATGTCTATTAGTTTTGTACATTAACCTACATGATTGTCAATTTGAATCTTTGATTCAAAAAGTAACAAGAAAAACATGGACACCTATGCTGGAAAATGATTAAAAATACTGATTATTAGTGGCAAAATCATAATATTGAAAACGATGAGGAGATGGGGGCTACTTAAATCCAAAATTCCAAATGCAAGCCTCAAGAAATGGACAAAAAAGACTATGAACCAACATCATATCCTATCAAATCCAATCAAAACCACCCTCTTCATATTAACAATAAACCCATCTTTAAAGAGGGGTTATTGTATCTAATTATACCATAATAATGGAAAGAGAAGGCTAGAAAGATGATGGTCGTCAGAAATCACTACCCATTAATGATAACTGCAAGTAAAAAACATCATTATTATTGTGATTAAGGCATAATTACTATTACGCAACGTTAAGACAGAAGCGGAAAAAGGAAGAGTGACCGACAGAATCTAAAACGGGGTGAGAGAGGAGGGAGGGGCTGCTGTCACTGCCGTAGGAACGATGCGTCGCTTTCGGTCTTTTTTGTCTTCGTCTGATTACACGTGTCAGAGTAAGGGTTGCATCGTAGCCGCCAGTAGGTGTTCGGGCCCATAAATTTTTATTTCTGGACCGTCATTTGAACAGTGGCAGGAAACAAGTTGCACTTTTTAATGTTTTTTTAAAAAAAATCTAAAACTCATGGTGGGGTCCACCGGTAATAGTCACGTGGCTAGGGATTCTATAGAATCCACCTCGAAGCACGTGGGAGAAAATTTATTTAAAAAAAAGAAAAGGTAGGTAGACCGGTGGGGGAGATTAGGAACTCCGTCTGGTTGGTAAGACCGAACCATACTCAACCATGTCATCTATACATATACATATATATATATATATATAATTTCAATAATTGCAGATTCTTTTAATTGTTTAATTAGTATTATTGGGTTAGTGTCATGAGGAGATAATGATTCGGAAGGAACAGTAGAAGGGGATTGAATTGGATGGTGTGACGTGGGAATGATGATAGAATAGGGGATGGGTGGATTGTCCATCAAATGGGTTGATTTGAGGGTTTGTCTTCCTTTTTTGTGGGAACACTATACTTCATCTGGTGGGCCTTCATTCTCCTTTGAAAGAACTATCAACACTGTTGTCATTTAATTAGTAATTCTTATATTGCAATCTATTATATCATTTTGACATGTAACATCATTTGATAATAACTGAGCATGAAAAGCCACGTAAATTCAAATTTGAGAGTAAAGAGACATTTCAGAATGTCATAGTTTTTGACAATATGCATTGCTGTATATTTCTTGGTACATTGAACGAAAAAGCCCTGTATTTAATTGGGAAGATGTAAGATGTTATGGTAATTAGAACATGTGATCATAGACTGCTTTTAGTGCCCTGGAAGAGCTTATGGGAAGCTGAGTGATGAATTAAAGAGAGAATTGTAAGTACATGCACGTTGGTTTGAAAGACCCCAGCGGACAAGTGGGCCATTTCCCAACAGACGAATTCATTATAAGGGTAATGCTTGTAATGACCCAATTGCGCCGTTTTCAACCATCCAAGCAGCGCATGGTCCTCGGCCATGTGCAATGTTTCCGAGCGGACTAATGCTTGCGATAGACCCAACTGGGCCCTTCTCAACCATGGGTAATCATAGTATTGGGCCATCCGGGCTGTTTCCAAGCGCACCGATGATTACATGAAGACCCAACTGCGCCGTTTTCAACCATCCAAGCAGACCATGGTACTGGGGCATGTGGGCTGTTCCACGCGGACTAATACTAGTGATGGACCTGATTGGGCCCCTTCTCAACCATCGACACTCATGGTATTGGGCCACACGGGCTGTTTCCAAGCACACTAATGATTTTACGAAGGCCCAAATGGGCCGTTTTCAACCATTCACTCAGACCATGCGGGCTGTTTCTAACCGACTAATTCTAAGTTGGCCGTTTGCATTCTATTCAAGCAGACCAATTCAGGGGCTCGGTTATTGAGATGGTAATGTCAGTTGCTCGCAAAGATATGTTTCCCGCCTCTTCCTCAGATTTACTAATAACTGAAATAACGGTGAGAGCCACCAAAAGAAAACCTTCCTCTCTAACAACGGAAACGGAAGGAAGACTGCAGAAACAGAGCAGAAACAAATGTCCTTGAAAACCATAACTGCAACAGTTTGCACTCCTCAAACGCGCTACTACTTCCTCACTCTCCTCAACAAATCCACCACCCTCTCTCACTTAACCCAACTACACGCCCAGTTCTTCCTTCACGGTCTCCAGAGCGACATTGCAGTTGCCACTAAACTCACTCAGAGGCTTTTCAATTTCAGTTCCACCCGCTACGCTCGCGCTCTCTTCTTCACCTTCCCCAAACCGGACCTTTTCCTCTTCAACGTACTAATCAAGGGTCTGTCTCATGACAACTCTCCTTTATCTGCAATTTCCATCTTTAACCATTTGAGGAAAAACACTCATATGTACCCTGATAACTATACCTATGCCTTTGTTATATCAGCTGTTACTACTTTTGGGGATAAAAAGATAGGTTTTTTATTTCACGGGAAAGCTATTGTCGATGGATTTGGTTCAGATTTATATATCGGGTCTGCTCTTGTTGATATGTACTTCAATTTCTGCATGGAGGATATTGCACTGAAGGTGTTCGATAAGTTGCCCGAAAGAGATACTGTTTTGTTTAATACAGTCATTTCTGGGTTAGTGAAAGCATGTAGTTATGATGACTCTCTTAGACTTTTTAAAGATATGGTTTCGGGTAATGTTTCCACGTTTGATTTAACTACGGTAATAGCAGTATTGCCTGCTGTAGCTGATTTACAGGAAATGAGACTAGGTATGGAGATTCAATGCTTGGCTGTTAAACTTGGTTTTCATTCTCATATTTCTGTGGTTACTGGTTTGATTTCATTATATTCAAAATGTGGGGACGTTGAGACAGCCAGGGTATTGTTTAGGGATATTGGTAGAAAAGATTTGATATCTTGTAATGCTATGCTTTCTGGGTTCACTTTCAATGGCAAGACAGAGTATTCAGTGATGCTGTTTAGAGAATGGCTTGGTTCCGGAGAGAAGGTTAATTCAAGTTCAATTGTGGGGTTGATTCCTGTATATTCCCCTTTTGGTTATTTAACCCTTACTAACTGCATTCATGGTTTTAGTATCAAATCTGGTGTTGTTTCTCAGTCTTCTGTTTCAACAGCATTGAGTACAGCATATAGTAGATTAAATGAAATGGAATCAGCACGTGGAATATTTGATGAATCTTCAGATAAACGTTTAGCTTCTTGGAATGCCATGATAGCAGGTTATACTCAAAATGGTTTAACAGAAAAGGCAATATCTCTTTTCAAGGAAATGCAGATGTCTAATATTAGCCCAAATCCTGTTACAATTACAAGTATTCTTTCTGCTTGTGCTCAACTTGGAGCTTTGAGTTTAGGAAAATGGGTGCGTGAATTAGTTAAGAGTAAGGGCTTTGAGTACAATGTATATGTTTCTACTGCTTTAATTGATATGTATGCCAAGTGTGGAAGCATTTTAGAGGCTAGACAGTTATTTGATTATATGCCACAGAAGAATGAGGTCACTTGGAATGCGATGATTTCTGGATATGGTCTTCATGGGCATGGACTGGAAGCTCTCAATCTCTTCCATGAGATGCTGAATTCTGGCTTTCGACCTACAAGACTCACCTTTCTTTCTGTACTATATGCATGCAGTCATGCTGGTTTAGTAAGGGAAGGAGATGGAATTTTCCAGAGCATGGTGCATGACTATGGGTTTGAACCCCAAGCTGAGCATTATGCATGCATGGTTGACATCCTTGGTAGAGCTGGAGAGTTGGAGGAAGCTTTGGAATTTATCAAGGGAATGCCAGTTAATCCCGGTCCTCCTGTATGGGGTGCATTGCTAGGAGCATGCATGATTCACAAGAACACTAACCTCGCCCGTGTGGCTTCTGAAAGACTATTGGAATTGGACCCTGAAAATATGGGTTACTATGTCTTAATGTCAAATATTTACTCCGCAGAGAGGGACTATCCACAAGCTGCTTTAGTGAGACAAACAGCGAAAAACCGAAAGCTAACAAAGACTCCTGGCTGTACATTAATTGAGGTAGGCCAGGTCCCACATGTGTTCACATCTGGTGATTGGTCACATCCTCAATCACCAGCAATCTACACAGAGCTAGAAAGATTGACTGTAAAGATGAAAGAGGCTGGATTTCAGACAGAGACCAATTCTGCTTTGCATGATGTTGAGGAAGAAGAGAAGGAGCTAATGATGAAGATCCACAGTGAGAAGCTAGCCATTGTTTTTGGCCTTATCTCTACGGAACCTGGAACTGAAATTAGGATTATTAAGAATCTCCGCGTTTGTTTAGATTGTCATTCTGCAACCAAATTCATATCTAAAATCACAAAGAGGGTTATTGTTGTCAGAGATGCCAATAGGTTCCATCAATTTAAGGATGGTGTATGCTCTTGTGGGGACTATTGGTGAACAAAATTAATACTGGATTTGTTTGGATTTTTCAAATGCAATGATGAAATTCAAATATTCCATGAATTTTAAGATTTCATTGACGAGCTGGATCTGTACTATTCAAATATAATACTATTATTTATCATTGATCATGAAAATATATAGATATACGTATGCTGACACCACACACAAGACCCCTGATTATTTGTTATAATTTCCAAATATCTGCCGGCTGTGTGCAATCTCTGCTTCCTGATGTATCACTGTAAATGTGTCTTAAAGAGGAGGTTCTTTTTGTTGTTTAAGGTGAGGTTGATCAACGATATCATTATTTGTTTGTAACTTGCCTCCTGCTGCTGCTTTTATTCATATGATCCAAGGCGCAGCGCCTGAAAATTGACTGGAGGCCCCAATTCCTATGTTATTTTCTTGTTCGAGCTGAGTTTTACGGTGAGCAGATCTTACCTGTTTGTTTTTCCTCGCAAAACTCCTAAATAATAACCAGAACCACAGGGAGAAGATAAGTGCTAGTTGCAGACGCATGGTATGGCTTCCACAACTTGATTTCAGAGAGATGACTTTAACTTTCTGGCATCGCTCTTTGGTGAGAATTTAGTCTGTTTTCAGGGAATGTGGTTCTGCACTAATTTCACCTTTGGTTATTCTTGTGCATGGATTTCGGGCATCTGCCTGGTTTTTCAAGGCATATTAAGAGGCAGCACTATGGTTTTTGACCAAAATTAAGCTTGTTACGGTCTGGGTTCAAACAATTAGATGTGATCAACGGCCTGCTCATATACATAATGGTCAAGAAGCTCAATATAAGTAATTTTACAAAGGAATTACTTATATCGAGTAGCTTTTAAGTTGCATAAAGATAACTTTTTTCCTAAAAAATAAGATATTTTCATCTTAAATGTACATTAAAGATAATATTATATCTTTTTTTAATGTTATATTAAACCTCGTTAAGAAAAGCTTCGACCTTTAATTTTTTTATATGTATATAGTTGACCGACTTGGTGGGTCATTGTATAATGTATATATTACAATTCATAGTTAGTTGTGTAGTTGACCATGAATTGCTGTGTATTTGATCTTCCATAGTCTTATTAAATGTTTTTGATGTCATGCAATGGATGATTATTATTGAATGTATTCGATGTTATATCACCATTCTTATTAAGTTTGTCTGAAATTTGATTAATTTACTGCTAATTATGTATAAGTTGACTTGATGTATTATGTATTTTGGGTAATTATGACAAATAGAGAAGCTTAGGAAGGTGGGTGGTGTGGGGTTAAGTTTTTGATATTATTTTTTACTCGAATTTCGTCAGATGGAAGCATTTATCTTCATCCCCAATGGCAACTGTTGGGTATATAAAGCCTTCGTTATCTTCTGTTAATGTCACCTTGTCTCGTTTTTCATTCTCTTCTTCACTTGTTGCTGCTACTCTCCCAATACCCATTTCAGAGAAACTAACTTTGCAATTCCCATCAGCTACAATGACTTCCTCTGAAGCTCATAATCCTAATCCTGTCAAAATCATTGATTCACATCTTCATATTTGGGCTTCTCCTCAAGAGGTAACCCAATTTCCACTTCACCTCTCCTTTCATCTGCAATGTTATTATTATTTTGTTCGTTGCATTTAGAAGTTCATATTTTTGCACTCTGTTCATGTTTCCGTCAATTATAACGAGTCAATGTTTTCGAATTGGCCGTTTAATTTTGTCTGTTCATTTTCTGGGTTGTCAAGGCTGCAGATAAATACCCTTACTTCCCTGGCCAAGAGCCCACTTTGCCAGGAGATGTGAAGTTCTTGCTACAGGTACTATTTCTAATGAACCTGCATGTGTGTATTGTCTATGTTTTCCTGCCCGCTTGTTTTTTTGGATATTTGAATCCGATCATGGTAATAGTTTTTTAGTTCTCAAGATATTAGAGAAGTTATTACGATACGATCTTCTTTTATTTTTTCTTTTTATGTCTGGCTATTAAAATAGCTGATAAAGCCTACCCTTTGCATGATATTCGTGTGATTCTGTAAATGAATAGCGACTTCCTTTCTATGACCATGGCGGTGTTGATATCTATTTCCTGTTTGTGATTTCACCTTAGAAATAGTTATTCAGTTCCGGCAGCTAGTCAACTGGAGATATATCAATGATTCATTCCTCCTATGTATGGAATGTATTGAGTATCTTCACGATAATCCTTAGCTCACCACATTCTATTCTTCCTTTATAATTCTTACAGAACATGGAAGAAGCAGGGGTAGACGGTGCACTGATAGTGCAACCCATCAATCATAAGTTCGATCATTCTTTAGTGAAAAGGTCAGTTAAGAGTATGATATCTGCATGTAACTAGTTACATGTTTAAATGAATATTTAAGGTTCTTGAGAGGAAAGAACTTGCTAGAAAAGTTTATCTCCTCTTGATAGTTTTGGCATGTACATCATAGGATTCTATCTTCATTTGTAATGTGAGATTTGAGGCTTAATGTCGGTGTTATGCATTCACAATTGCTACCGCATTTTTCTTCTCCACTAAACTTGTTGAGGAACTGACCTTACAGAAAAATTCCATATGAAGCTGAGCATTGACCAATTCTCTCAATTGTAGCTTTTTTTATATGACCTTCTTGACAGTGTTCTCAAGAAGTATCCCAGCAAGTTTGTTGGTTGCTGCCTTGCAGATCCTGCAGAAGATGGAAGTGGAGTTAAGAAGCTTGAAGAACTTGTCTTGAAGGTCTAGTAGAGCTATACGATATCCTGCCATCTCTTTAAAAATTCTAGCAACATTTGATTGTGTCTTATTTTATGATGGCAGGATGGTTTTCGTGCTGTTCGCTTTAACCCATATCTGTGGCCATCTGGTCAAAAGGTAGTAATCCTTTATCTCAAATGATCGTCAGATAGGTGCTTCTGAATTGAATCTTCAAAGGGTAGCTCGTTATGTTACGGGTGGTAGTAAGGAATTGTCTATCGTAGCTTCTTTCTTGTGGTGTGATATGAACAAACAAGTGATTGACTTGCACGATCTAGTGAATTATGAGAAACAAACCTATAATGAAAGGTTAGGTAATCAAAGTGAATAAATACATTGATGATACATGATAATCATGGCAGATGACAAATGACATTGGGAAGGCATTGTTCTCTAAAGCAGGAGAACTTGGGGTACCAGTTGGTTTCATGTGTTTCAAGGTATTAATTTCTCATACTCAAAACGAGCTAACAATACCCTTGAGTGCCATAGTGCACCTTTTTCCCCCCCTTCTGCCGGTGCCAATGACAGTTGCAAATTGTTCTTCCAGGGGCTCAATCTTCATATCGCAGAAATTCAAGAATTATGTACAGAATTTCCTTCTACAGTTGTGTTGATGGATCATTTGGGTTTCTGCAAACCACCTACGTAATTTCTCTTGGTTCTTGGCCTCATAGATGGAATTTTCCAACCTTTTAGTTTCTCTTATGCTCGTATTTTGTGTTGCAGAAATGAAGAAGAGAGTAATACCTTCTCTGAGCTTCTAAAGTTATCCAGATTCCCACAGGTATGATTCATAGGCCTAGCTTTTAGCTATAATGAAAGCTTGAGATGTTCAGTTTCCACGACAATTTCATTTGTTGGATGTGTACATGAACTGGCAGGTGTATGTAAAACTCAGTGCCCTGTTCAGGGTGTCAAGAATGCCATACCCTTATCAGGATTTGGCGCCCCTTCTATCCCAGGTGGTATCCAGCTTCGGAGCAAACCGTGTGATGTGGGGCAGGTAAGTTTTCTATGTTAGCTTAATATATCATCTCGCAGATCTAATAGAGAGTTTGCTAACAGCAAATTTGATTTGCAGTGATTTCCCGTTCGTGGTTCAGGAATGCGGTTATACTGGAGCAAAAGAAGCAGTTCGTCTGGTTGCCAGTCAAGTGCCTTTATCAACTTCAGAGTTGGAGTGGATCATGGGTAAAACAGTCGGGCAAATCTTCAAAGGTCAATGGCTTCCCTAAGCTACACCACAACCCATGAAATCCTGATGCTGATATCTGATTTAATGCTGTTTTTCTTGGGAACTGGGTTTAATTTCCACAAATACTGTACTCACGCTTTAATACTGCAATAATGGAATTCCGTATTACAGCATTTTTCAAATCATTGTCCGGCAATTTCACAATGCGAAGTTATCAATACAGAGTCTTAAGAGTCTCAGGCATTAACATAACTAAATCATACCCTTTTGGAAAATTGATAACTAAAACACAACACACTTATCTTTGGGAAATGATGTGGTGAAAAAGAAGATTATTCGAATATGTAGAAATTTCCTATCATCACTGGTGTGGTATATGATAAGCCAAGAAGCGGGAAAAGAAGTGAAAAAATCAAGCTACCTACTCTTTACATGGTGAAGCTATACAACTTGTAAATGAGAAATATACAAAGAAATTTACAAATGTCAATTGGCTAATCCTCGATACGTTGAATTTCACCCATCATGATCCGATTGCTAGTTACTTTAAAACCAAGAAGGGCAGGATCAATTTGCCTCCCTTTCTTTCCTTTCTTTTTGCCACGGCCACCTTGTACCCCATCCGACGATTCTGACCCGGCAGATGTCATGTGGGCATCAGCAGCGGTAGGGTTCTTTTTATTATTACTTTTAAGCATGTCAATAAATGATGGTTCTGATACATCGGCATCCCCACAAGATGAGGTTCGTCGAAAACGCACATCCTTCTTGCCAGAGGCCACGTCACTGCCCTGGTTTGCCTGATTTGTGCCTACAGATTTTAGATACAACGCAAACAAGAACGTATTATTATTTATTCGTATACAGAAACACCTGAACTCAACACTAGACCACCCTCGCTTGTCGAGGTTGCTAAAATCAGTATATGTGGAAAGATCGAATCAAAGTGAATGGTAAAAACAAATGAAAGCATACCCTCAACACCACCCGAAACTTTCCGCCTATTAACTGTATCAGAGACGAGGTCAGAAAGCCCTTCTTGGGATGCTGAAGAACGGGGAAGAGGTGGTCGCCTCAATAACATGTTCTCTTGTCCCTTTGATAAGATATGTACCCTATCAAAAAGGAGCAAAAGCGTCATACTCCAGGATATTCATCCCTACTCGTTATGAAGCTGAGTATCTAAAAATTATTTTTTCAATAGTCCTTGTGCACAGCTTCATGAAAATTAAGTTTCTCTAAGAAATATTAAAAACAGAATACAATGCAGAAGAGCATCTTACTGTTTTGTAGCAATATCTTCAGCAAATGAGTTCAGTGGTCCAATCTCTTCGTCATAAAAGCCTGCAAAAACACCAAGGGAAGTATTCAGAATACTCTGATTGGAAAGGGAAAAAAGTAAAATACACAAAAGAGATAGAATGGTACATAAAAAACTTTTAAAGAAAGAAATCCAAAGAAACAATAGATAATTACCAGCAACATTGAGAGAGGAGTGCCTGCTTAGTACATTATCAGTAACCTCTCCATCATCAGCAGCTAGTAAATGTGCTTGCTCGGTCATCCCATTTTGAATCTCAGTTACCGGACCCCTCGTCATACCTTGGCTTTTGGATACGTACATCCTCCCTTCAGCATCCAGGTACCCTCGATTGACAGACAACTTATCAACAAAGTTCGAATCCTTGAGAAGTGCCTGAGGAGTTTCACTAATGCCTAGCAATGATGGATGACCCTCAAATGTTGCTCCAGATTCAGATCTGAATGGTAAAATTTCCGTGTTTGCCAAATGGCTGGCATGTTCAGCAGCTGAAGAAACCTTTGTTTGTTCATTAGCATTAGAACTATAAGAACCCACAGTGTATGAGTCCTTCAGACCGGCTTCTTGGTCTAGAGCAACACCAAAGTTGCAGTCCGAAGAGCTTGATCCAGAATAGAGATCTGATGCCAACCTTTTCTCAAAAGATAACCCATCATTGAGTTGTAGTGAATCAGCAGATTGACGGCCTGCTTTCTGATGGAGCAATTCCATCAACAATCTCCTTGACTTGTCATCATTTGATCCATCTGACATCCAGAAATTTGAATCCTCAGCAGTTATTTTAGTATCAGAATCCCTTTTTTTCCGCTCAGCATTAATATGAAATTGTTGCATTCGAGATTCAATCCAATCATTTGCTAGTGGCCCACTGCTTTCAGGCCAGCGACTCTCAACCGCATCCAGGTGTGGAACATGGAACTGATTAGGAACTAAAGGCTGATGAAGATTATGAGGATGGCTCCCAGAAGACAATGTCCCCACTTGACTAGCAGATTGCATTCGTGATCTCACCTCATGTACATCTAAGTCATTAGCATGAGCAACAGCATTTACGATACCCATATTCATCCCTGATGCACCAGCTGGCAATGATAAAGACCTTTCAAAAGGCATTGACCCAGGTTCATAAATCCCCTGCCGAAGTCGATCTTGAAAAGAAAGGTTTCGTTCAAGGTGACTCAGCTGGTCTTCATGTAGGGATCTCTGCTGCCGCTGATAAAGATCTAAAGGGCTAATTCCTGAGGAGTGAGACCTGGGATTACCAGCAAGCCCCCTGAGAAAGTGATCATTTTCATTAATATTCCACATAGAATCAATAAGTCTCTCTTCTTCCATGTTCATCCGCTGTCTCAATCCCAATCCCATAGGCGTTTGCCTTGCCTGCAACTGTTCCTGAAGTATCTGTTGTTCTAAAGATTGAACCTGTCCATGTTGTGCACGCGATAACAGCTCCAACAGATCTCTTTGCTGATCTTGATGTTGGCTGTGACCAAATTTCACCTGACCAAATTGCTGCTCTACAGATGGAACAAAATGTCTTTGTGGATGATGGGATCGTTGCTGTTGTTGTTGCTGTTGCAGTTCATGAAGAAGTTGCTGCTCCAACAAAACTTGATCAAGGACAGTGGCTCTCATAGGATCAACACGTGGTTGTTGGAGGCCAGGGTCAGGTATTTGACCATGCAGTAATTGTTCTAGAAGGACCTGCCGAGCTTGTGACTGTTGTCGTTCCTGCAAAAGCCTCTGCTGTTGATGAAACTGCTGCTGCTGAAGCTGAAGTTGTCGTTGTAACTGCTGTTGTTGAAGCTTCTGCTGTTGCAGCTGCTGAAGGGCCAAAAGATGTTCCAGATCTGATACAGGATGGTTTGCCAACTGTTGAGGGTGAATAAGATTTTGGCCAGGAACATGTTCTAGAAGTGATTCATTTAAGTGTGACTGAGATGATAGAATATTCCGTTGCTGGAGCTGCTGCTGCTGCTGCTGCTGAAGTTTTCGTGCCATAAGCTGCTCTGCCAGATCAAAATGCTTTGGCTCTGGTTCAATGAGCGATACACGCTGAGCTGCAGCTGCATCTTGAAATGTACTGGGGTCAGAAAGAATATCTTGCCTATTAACATTGGCCCATTTCTCTGCAACAGAAGCTGGGTCACTTGTAAGACCAAATTGGACAGGCTTGCCCACAGTAGAAGACAAATTAGATGATTCTGTTTGTCTAGCTTGGGAGCCTTCAAGCTCAGACCAGAATAAGCCAAATGGGTGTAACTTGGTGTCACTCTGATATGAGAACCCAGGTTCTACCGCTTCATTTGGAAGAGGTGGCAAACCATTGGAACTTGATAAGGGGTCAGGAGAATGCTGAGATGATTGTGCGGTAGGATAGCCGCTGCTTCCTGGTCTTCCAGGAAAAACAATTTCTGAAAATAAAAAAAAAAAAAATTAGATATACATATATATACACATCATAATAAAGGAAAAAGCTTCTCATTAAAGAAGAGATTGAACTAGAACCTAATAGATACTAAAAGAAACGGAAAAAAAAAAAAACCTTCATCTTGAGCAACAAAGTCTTGAAAGCTTTGGCCATCAGAGGGTGGCAACTGCAATGGATCCTCTGACTCAGACATCCCTAAGTGCGCATGCTGAACTGAGAGGCCACTGAAGTCTGACGATGGCTGGTGCAGTTCATTTACTGCAGGCAGATCGGTGTTTTCAGGAACAGATACAGTAGGTAAATCAGGCTTCAACTCTCCAACCAAAGCTCTAGACTGTTCCATCTCGGAACTGGGATACCCTTCCCTCAACTTCAGGCTTGGCATGACCTCCCCTAAAGTCTGGAATGGTGTGCCTTCAGGCGCATCTGCCAAACGTACTGGCAAGTCCATCCCAAAATAACCTTCTTCAAACCACAACAAGATGTCAGCTCCAAGAAATGGTCCTTGGGTCTTCCCATGAGGATCAACATAATACAAATACAAGTCCTCAAATGCAATTCTCTTTTCTGGGTCTTTTGTTTGACTTATATTCTCTGACTGTTGGGCAATGCCACTATGGTCTTGATCAGGAGAGGTTACGAAAAACAGGGAGCTTGAATCATCAGGTAACTTAGATTTAATATCAAGAGAAGAGACAGACTCAACATTATCAGGAAGAAAATGCTTAACCAAACCAGAGCTCATCTGCCCATTTTCACCAATAGCAAGCTTAGAATTTGCTTCTAAAGAAGAGTTGATCTCTCCCAAATTCTGAACACTATCACTTCCCAGAACTGCAGCAGAGACAGCATTAGTTGAAATTCTTCTTCCCTCCTCATGATCAACATTTTCTCCTGCACAAAAAAAGAAAAGAGTTAGTCAAAATGCAGAAGAGCTTTGATGAAATGCAGAAGAACTTTGACTTGAGAATCCTATATGGCAAAATCAATATTTTGCTTACTGTTTAAGGCACTCAAACATGACCTAAGATTCCTTAAGGATCACTATTTTTCAGTTTGATACGTACCATTGCTAGCAACATCTTGGAATTGATCAGAAGTCACTTCAGATGGAAATGATGATCCTTCATTTGATTCATATTCTCCAACACCTGAAAATGTACAAGTGAGAAATAAAACTATTCAGGAAAAATATTGAAGTAGAACATAGAAACATTAAGGTAATTGAGCCTAAAATACCTGACACATTTTCAGAGGACCTCCCTTTTCTAAATGAGTCGTATGCCACCCCACTACTTGTAATCTTCCCCTTCCATATGTCACCAAGTATAGCCTGACAACAACATAAGAGCATTCAATCAACTCCAATATGTTTTTACCTCAACAAACAAACAAGGTGAGATTAACCATTGAAATAGAACTAGTTACCTCTTCTTCAGTATCAGGAGCAGCAAAAGCTAACGGTTCAATAATACCATCTTGAGTCAATGGAGAAGATTCCTCCATCTCCTCAGGCTTAGCCACAAATGACGAACAAAGCTTCTGTCGACGATAAATGTCAAGAAGTTTCCCCCTTGGGTAGCAAAATTTGTCTGTTATGATGTTTGACTTGCCAATAAGCCCTCCACTCTTGTATGACTGAGATGAAACAATGGAGCCAGCAAAAGAACCCCTACCAATAGCATTTGACCTTCCTCGTCCTAGAGCAAACCCCACATTTGAACCATCACTCCGCCCTTTCTCAATTCCAAATCCAGGGGCAGCTCGATAGGAATTGGATCCCATAGAATGGGCTTCCATTCTGTGGCGTGGTCTCCACTTGTCACGAGAATCTTGCTCACGATCAGGAACTGGACGACTGCTAACAGTTGATGATTGATTGTCAATTTGAGCATCTTCCTTGTCTTTCTCCATGTCTGTCCTTTTCTCTGTCCGGGACTCCTTTTCTTTATCTTCTGGACCCCACCTTGATGACCATTTGCTATCTCTGCGTGATTCAAGCCCAGAGTTACGGCTGCTGCCATCATGCCACCGATCAGAGGAAGGTAAAACTCTATTCTCTGTCGTTTCTCTGACTGAAACATTTTCAACACGACGTTCCATTTTCCGACGGTCTCTTCGAGCACCAAGTAAGCCAGTTTCTCTTTCCTCTTCACGCCAGCGGCGGCTGCTTTCATTCTCTGTAGCAATCCTTCTCCAATCCTTTTTGTCATCAGGTCCATCCAAACGCCAAACTTCCTTCTGACTCCCATCATTGGCATTGCCAAGAGACACTGAAGTTAAAGCACGCATGTCCTACAATACATAGATGGAAATTGATCAATCATGAGATGATGCCAAGGACAACCAAAAAGAGTACCAGAAAGAAAAATGACAGAAAATCATGCCATACAAAAGACGGAAGACAAAAACAGTACATAAGCTCAAGCCATGGCCTAAAGACATATGGTATGGTAAGGCCTTCCAAGTAGTAGTTGAATTATCATTTATTTGAATGATTTCCCAAAAAAAAATAAAAAATAAAAAAGACCACACGATAAATACAAAAGGTTGTAGGTTTTACATATGTTTTATCTAGAAATCATCAGCAACAACTAGTAGAACTCATTTTACAAAACTTTAACTTGTAAGAGTTCCCCTTTTGAAAGAAGTGTTGAGCACATACAACCTTGAAAATCCTCAGTAAGGGAAAACGTTCAAGGACCAGACTGATGCTCAAGCACTGCATCAGAATTCAGTCATCCTCACACTTGATAAAATTAATTATGAAATCAATACTAGCCGTAGACATTATCAGGCTTGGAAGTTTTGGCATACAATACACTATTCAAAGTAAAAAATGAGTGGTTTCCATAAAAAAAAAAAGTGAAAAGAAAGGAGCAAGAGTTATCACGCGAACCAAGCAGATCTGGTAACCTGCAAAGTGAAGATGAAGGATTCTAAACCAAAAGCCAGGAAGGACATCGTTTCTTAAGTGCCCATAGAGCCGGAATATAATTTCATAATCTATTTCCATATGGTAAGGGTTACAAGCTGCCACGTTCATACATAAAGAAACTCGTATTTAAAATAACACAAATCATAAAAGCGGAAAAGGCAATCATTGGTTGAAGCATCAGAATGTACCACCTTAGTATCACTTGGTTTGCTGTACAGCCACTGAGGAGATAGAGGAATGCTGCTTTCAGCTGCCACTTGGTCTGTGACAGATGGTCGATTAAAGGTATTACTTCCAAAACCAAGAAACTTGTGAAACTAAAATCAAATCAAAATGCTGAAAGAGAAAACGTCGCACAATATGGAGTGGGTTACCTTTCGTGTCATCATGCAATGCTACATGAAGCTTCTCCTCCTCACTTCCAGAAGCTTCGACTGACATAACAAGAATACAAACAGACCAACAAACAAATGAATGAACGCATTATTGGAACAACAATTATGTGCCCAGATTAACAAATAGTATCAAGCTCATAAGTCATTAGCCAGCTTCATTACAGACAACACAAGTATTGATCAATATCTGATCTCAAATCATATCTCAGGCATTAACCAATATAAAACACTTAGCTGATCAAAGTCGATTATTTTTTCTTCAAAACGGAACATAAAAGTATATTAAAATCGACACTAATTTTTTTTAAAAAGAAAGAGAAAAGATCATGTACATGCAAAATAGCAGCCAAAATAAGCAAATCCAAAAACGGATACAATATAAGGGAAAACCTCGATCTCAACTATTATCAATCATAGATTTTTTGTTAGGAACAAGAAGCAGCTAGATGGATGGATAGCGGAACAGTTCAGATCAACGAAAACAAAAACCTAATTGAAATCAAACAAAAAGAAGAAGAAACAAAGTGAAAAAGTACCTTTAGGGTTCCAGGAGTGATCGGAGGGCTTGGAAGAAAGGAGATCATCAGGCAGATCGAGCTTGCGTTCAGCCATGGATTGGAAGAGGAATGGAAGGGAGCAACGAGAGAGAGAGAGAGAGAGAGAGAGATCGGAACAATTACAAATTAGAGAAGCTGAAAAGGAGAGTGTAGGGTTTTCAAAGCTTATCGATTGGAAAATCGTTACTTATTTTCCTCTTCCAGTATGCCTCGAACGCAGAGAGGAAGAAGGAACAGGGAGAGGGAGAGGGAGAGGGAGCGAGCGCTAGAGAGATAGGATGCTTGATTGGGAGCGATGGATTAGAGAGGAAACAGGCTTAGGCTTTGGTCCGGTGGATGTATGAATTCACCTTGTTATTCTTTTTTATCTCAAAAATTCCATTTTTAAGCTCTTCCAGTTTGTTTTTATTTAATTACATAATTTAATTAAAAAATATTTGGAATAAAATAATTTTAAAACGTATAGGTGAATAACAATTTAAAATATTTAATTTTATAATCACCTGGCTGGATTACATTTTGTTTTTAAGTTAATCATCTGAATTAATAAATCATGATTAAGCAAGGAATAGAAAAAATTAAATAATTTTATGAATGATGATGATGATAATGAACAAATTAGAATTATAAATGTGTGCAGTTGTGCAGTTTTAGTTAGTCAGCGTGTGTTGATGGATCCGATCTCACTTTCGTCTCTTGGGCTTTGGTGGTATGTGGTTTGAATTGAAAAGAGTATAATAAATAATTTCATGATTGTTGTGTTGGCAACTCTCTTAATATGAATATGAACAATGTGGGAATGAAATGGCCAGACCTGATTAATAAGGAGAAAGACGACTTTGGAGGAACAACCAACAAGGCCCATCATCGATTCAGATAAATGTCTCAATTTTACTCTAAACTATAGATAATAACAAATTGGACGGGAATTCTGTGACAAGGCAAAGCTAAAAAGCTGTTACCCATGATCCTCACTCCAAGCGCATCCAGAATTCTAGCCCAGCATTGCCATGAGCTTCAACAAAGCACCCAGTTAGAAAGCACCCAATGACCCACATGCCATAATACAGAATCTAATACCCAAACACTCAAGTGTCTTTTCTGCTTTCTTGCTCCATCCAAGAAGATGGCATACATTTGATATATCAAATCAACAATTTGCAGAAGCTGTATCAATCTCTCTATATGACAACTGCAAAGAAAAGAGGTATAAAGGAAACAACAATCATGACACACAACTAGAAAGAAAAGAGGTATAAAGCTCCATTTCCATATGCCTTGGAACATTGAACATTCTTACATCATATTATGATCCACAGACACACAAGATTTAAAGGATGAATCTATAACTATCTCTCGCCAGGTTTGCCCGGTTTTTTACAGTCTTGTGTTGATTCTAAACAATCTGCAACGCCCACAGAGTTTCTCTTCTTCTTCTTCTTATTCCTCTTAGACCTCTCACACACGAAAGCCCTCTCCAACTGCTCAACTCTATGTGAAAGAGAACACAGCAGCCTGGTTTGCATCTCGTTCTTTTCAAACAGTTGCGCCATTAATCTCATTATTTTCTCATTATCTTCTTGCATCTTCTCTAGCAGCTCTCTACTCTTCACACTCCTCCCAACCACCACCACCTCCTCCTCCTTGTCTCCTTCACCGCCATCTTCATCTTTTACGGCTCCTTCCTCCTCCTTATCAACGGCATCCACTTGGTTCTCCAACAAATCATGAGGATTCGCAGAAGAATCAGCTTGGCTCCCTCCTTCACCACCACTGCTCATTTCCAAACATTCATCTTCCCTAATTTTATTCGATTCTTCGCTTACATCAGAGACACAATCACGTATTACCATAGGCTCAGAATCAGCTACATTTTCGTGACATTCCATAGCTTTCGAATTGAAATTAGATTCAGAATTAGCAAAAGTACCTTCTTCTTGCGTCTCTAGAATCGGAACAGCAGCATTGCTCGTATCATCAGAGACAATAGAATCAACGATTTCCTGTAACCTAATAGCTTTCTTAATAACAGCTTTTCTAAAATCCCTAACACCAGAATCAACACCGCGAACAGAATCTAACTTCAACAGCAACCGCATAAGCATTTCATTAACTTTTAATCTCTCTTTTCCATCCTTCTTAATCAACTCCACGCTTTTCTTCACCGAAATCATCTTCTCAATTTCATTTACCTCACTTCTTGTCTCACAAATCTTTTTCACGCTCTTTCTCACCAAATATCCTCTAACTGCCTTCTGGATCTTAACAGCAGCGTCTTCCTGGTTAAGTTGGGACCGGGAGTTAGACGCTGAGGGTAATGTTGGTTCAGAGACCTCATTGGAGACAGGGATTGTGACGACCTTACGAGACGGTGGCGTTTTAACATCGACAGGCACTTGATAGTAATGAGGCGATGGACGTAAATAACCGAAGCGGCTACCGTAGAATGGGTAATCCATGCGATCAATGGACAAAATAACAAGAAGAATTCGATTGAAATGTAGTATTCAGTTGGAAGTTATTATTTCGGATGATCAGAAAAGGGATTGGGAGCGATCTAGTATTTAAACTAGAGGAGAATCGGGTGTGGCGCATGAGAACAGGAGGATGTTCCAGAAGTTTCAGTGGAAGAGGTTTCGGAGGATTGACCAGGTTTCAGGCGAGTTCTAGATAACTTTGGAATCTTCTATAGGTCGATCGCGAACTTGTCAACGACAACTTCACTGTGGGCTCTCGAGTATGGCCCATACAGTGGCCAATCTGGAATTTTCTTACGATTAAATTATGTAAAATATAGCTTTTGAAATAATATTTTTTATGAATATTTTTGAAACATTCATTATTTTTTAAAAATATTAAACTAATTTATATAAACTATGGTAGTGATTCAATTAATCTAAAATCTTTATAACATGCGCAGTCTGTCTTTTGTACAGGAACCAAGTGAAAGTAAAAGAAGAAAGCTTTAAAAACACCCTGTCACGAGGTGCTTCTGCTTTCATTCATCCCGTCAAGGTGCGTTCATTCATTACGCTAAAACAAACAGGTTTCCGTGACAGGAGAACGAGGATTAGACATGATTACCACAAGGACGACTAAAGCATATTCATTCTGTTCGGGATGCTTATGCCAGCTCTCTTCAGAAGCTCTCTGGAAGCTTCCCTTGCCATGGAAAGCACATTTTCCTTGTCCCAAAACAACACCCACCATCAGTATACTATAAGATTGTTGGCCAAGGATGGTGTTTTGGTGGGGTGGGCTCATATGATGAATGCATGACACGGAAGCATAAGTTGTGTGCTGTTTGATGCAGATTGCATCGTGTAATTGTTATGCAGGAAAAGAATGCAAATTTAAAGTACCTCATCAACATTCAATATCTTCTTGTCTTTCATTATCCACTTGCCATTACACATTACGGAGACAATATTCTCAGTACGCATGCAGTAAACGAGGTTTGAGATGCTGCACACACAGTACAAGCAAAAATGTCAGTTCATGAGGCTGCAGAAAGTGTGTATTGAGGAGCAGAATTTCAATTTTTGCCTTGAGATGAAGAGAGTTCCGAGAACACACATATTGTGGATATCGATGGCTGCTGTTATTGCCTTTAATTAATTATATAACCTACACGGATGTTTTTAACTTTCTTCCGATAATGGATAACACAAATACAGAGCAAGGAGAGAGAGACTGCAAAAGGTTAGACTTGTACCAGTCATGGATAGGAACCATAGACCACGTATTAGGATTGATCACGATCAAGTCAGCCTGCAAATTGACGAAATAACAAATGATAAGCTTTGGCTAGACCTTATAGTAATTGAAGAGCAAGAGAGAAGAAGCTTGGGTGCCAGCATTTGCTTAATAGTCTCTAACCTTTTTCCCAACCTCGATTGATCCTATCTCATCATCCCAGAGTACAGTTTTTGCACCATTCACAGTGGCCATTTCAATAACTGTTTCAGCTGGGAGAGCTGTAGGATTTGTTGTTCCATTTGCAAACACTTCCCGTCCTTTGTTGATCAAAGAAGCGAGATACATCTCGTCAACTGCATAACTTTCTAGTCTCATTCCTTCAGGAATATAAAATCTCATGATTTATACCTTTTCCTAAGACTCATCATAACTCATTTCCAATTGCATGTGTAAGAAGGATCATTAGAAGGGAAACCAGATGCAGCTTTCCTTTTTTTTTTCCCTCAGTTTTTTTTTCTTGCGAAGAACAAAGGCTGTGCAGCAGAAATGCTGCTTACCCAACTAAACTCAAATTAATGAACGTGCATGAAAATTGAGATGATCCTATTATAAATACTTTTTCCTTAAGAAGCATCTTAAACTCATGTTCAAGAGCATGTCTAAGAGTCCACTTGGCATTGTTGTTTGCGATCAAAAAACATTTTTGGAATTATTTTGAATTAATTATTTCTAAAATTAATTTTGGCAAACTGCTTTTTAAGAAAACATTCATTTATTTGTTTTCTACAAACATCATTTTTAAACAGCAGTTTTAACAAAAATAAAAATAAATAAATAGAACAAGATTGAAAAACATTTCTTCAAACACAACGTCAAATGGAGCCGAAGGTTTTATTAAAAGGGAAACCTTGGGCAGTCTAGCAGATATGCTACTTACCCCATTAAAATCTAATCACTGAACATGTATGGAAAATAAAATAAAACAGAATTTCAGAAACTATACAAACCCATGCTCATTCTGTTATTTGACGGTGCTCCATCCGTTCCCAGAGAGACACAAATGCCGGAATGAAGCATCTCCTTGACAGGTGCAAATCCAAGCATTCGCATTGCAGAAGCAGGACAATGAGATACTTTGACCATAGCCTTTGAAAGAAAACCAATCTGAAAGACATGATAGCAATTGAAGAGATTAGCATAGAATCTGGTAACCCACCAAGTATTGGACAAAATAACATAGCACATGCCAGTGAAACAGCTAAAACGATAAATAACTAAAAAAAATCTGACAAAGTAAATCTTATTAACAGAATTATCAGACACTAACTGCCATTCAGAAATGCTAGTCGCATAGACAATGCAGAACTCCGGAAATGCTGAAGGGTGAAAAGTTAAATCAATTGAAGAGATTAGCATGCCATGATTCATTAGAAAGGATGCACAAGATATATTTGAGAATCCATTCAAATTTTTGCTATCGACCACTCAGAGAAGTAACATGCAATTCCTGAACATCCAAGATTGCAAAATTATTGTCAAAAGCAGAAACATAAATGGTCTAGGGGCAATATTTTCCCCAGAAAGCAACAGCATAAATCAATCTTCATTACGAACTCGTGCCCACTCAGTAATATGAGTCAAAACCAGTAAGAATCCTACTGCAAGTTAGAAAATTTACAAAAGATACAAGCAGTGACTCACCTCGGTGTTATTGACCCAAACTGTGTGAGCAGACAGCAAGTTCTTTTGCAGGAAACCTATCTTCTCTAAGAACGTAACAGTTCCATGTTCCACTTTTCGTGTATCCATCACTACCTGATTCTCATAAGCTATCTCCGATACATGCTGAAGATTGAAAAATTAATCAAATGTTCAAAACTAAAACCTCGTCTAAGCTTTTGTGGTAAATTAATCATTTATACCTGAATCATTGATAATTATCTTACTACACCAAGACAGATATATGCAGCAGAATTACTAGATAATAGAAAGACAGCGCATTACCATATGGATTCCAGTATTCAGTTCGCTAGCTACAACTCGTGTTTCATGTAATAGACGGGTAGTTGAATTCATAATCTGTCTAATTCCAAACCATATCCGAATGCGCCCGTCTGCAGTGTTATGGTGCTTCTCATAAAGCTCCTTTTGAGACTGTACCCTTAGAAATGAGAAATCAGCTTCAACAAGACTTTTTTATATTTAAAAACGAAAGCTACCGTTAAGTTCTTTAATAACAGAATGCATTACAATTACATAAGAACACCATTTCCCTAACTCTAAAACATGTCAATCTATACCTGAATACAATCATCTGTAGTTCGACCAGCCCAAGATGGTGGCAAACCCTCACCAGAATCCATAATAGACTGGGTTAAACATGCTCGTAGTCCCAATTCCTCAACTGCTCTAGCCATTCCAGACACATATTGCCCCCCTGCCTCCGCAAAACAGGTAACCTAATTCAAACTCAATCATCAAAAATTCATTCATCGCACTAGAAACCAGTTCTTGCAAAATCATATCACTTCTGGCATGATTTGGTATCATCAAATGCCTCGTCCTTAACTTCAAGATTTTAAATAGAGAATTTAATTCTTTCAACAGGGGAAAAGATATCAGCCAAGTACTCAATTGCATTATAGCACATGATTTGTTCCAAGCATGGAAATCTAAACGCATGTACTTCTGAACTTCCTAAACACTATATCAATTAGTATACATTTCAAGAAATTAGAAACAAATGAAAACTTACGCCAGATCGTATGAGTTCAATTCCACAAAGTAATGTGGAAATATAAGAATCGTTTTCAGTCATATTAGCTTCATAAGGCCAAATCCTTTTGTGCAACCACGTCATTAAATCGACGTCATCAGCTATTCCTCTACCAAGCTGCTGTGATGTGTGTACATGAGTGTTAATCAATCCTACATAGTCGCAAAATACCGTCTCAGTCAACTGATAACAAGCATTAGCTCAAACACAGAAAATTATTAAATGGATAGGGCTTTGAGGTATATCGGAACCAGGAAGCACGAAGTGGCCATGGAGGTTGATGATGCTATCGGCAATTCCGGAATATTCGGCGAGAATATCGGCAGATTGACCAATGGCTTCAATTTTGTCTTGGTTGATAACTACGGCGCCGTTTTCGAAAACTCGAGCTTCTACGTCCATTGTGACGATTGTTGCGCTGTGGATTATCACAATCACCGAGTTGCTACTCTTCGTCGACATTTCTGCTTTGCTTTGGCTGTTGTATGTAACAGTTTGACTTCTTGGTAACAGTTTGACTTCTACATGTTACCTGGTGGATGCTAAAACCCAAGAGATCAAAACGCATCGTTTTAAGGCATAGGCATTACTGGGGCAAAAGGATCATAGGGTGTATCTCACGGTCTAAGAATTAAACTATTTTATTTTAAATTATTGGTAAATAAATATACCTTAAATAGAAAATAATTATAAAATTAAACATAATATACAATTAAATAAATTATTTGACATCAATAAAGAAGGATATTTCCTATATATTCCTGCATGAAAATAATAATTTATCACTATTTTCGAAACTACAAGACAAGTAAGTAAGCAGCAATTAATTATACTCCAAAATCGAGGCCAAATTATATAAATACAACGAAACCTGATGTCATATAAATCATGACCAGTAGAAGGCAGAAAAATAAATAAATAAATATATAAATATATAAATTAGAAGATGATCGATGTAAATCTGAAGAATTCAGAAATTTGATAAATAAAATAAAATAACATAAAGTGAATAATAATACTCCAAAAGTCAACTTTGATCAATAGGGCATGCGTGGTGCTGACATTTCACCCCTTTGTTTGTTTGGAAAAGATTTAAAATGTTATATGTCAACTGGTCCTTTGATTTTTAAAATATACCCTTTTTCTTCAAAAACAAAAACAAAAGATTCTCTATATTTTAAAGTTATATATATATTTTTTTATGTTATTTGATTTAATTAAAATATTATTATAATCCTCATCCATATAGTCTAAGGAAGGGACCATTGAGTTGCATGTTGGCGATGATCGATGTGGTTGTTTTTTTTTTTTTAATTTTTCCTTTTAGTGAAGCAGACAAAAATGGCTGCTTAAAGATTTGTCAAGCGTTGTTGCCTGCCTCATTCATGATATGCTCCATGTCGCTATCGGAAATGGACTCCTCCACCATCTAACTTTCCAGTACATTACATCCACCTCTAAGCTTCTCTTCTTTATCTTTTACATCAAATCTATCCATTCCTTCATATTCATATCAACAATCAATCAAACTCGCTGCCTTAACGAAATCTATTTTTGATTTCCATTTTGATTTTATTTTAATCGCAAGAATAACTTGTTTTAGATGTTTGAATCGAATATATACTAATCTTTTAAATTAAATATGTTTGTATATCTGAATTACGTAGAAAACAAAGTAGTGATATATTACAGTAGTTCTTGTTACAGAATTTTTAGTCGATGAACATGATGATCACTACAGATATACTTTGACCAGGTCTAGCTAAGTGTACAGAATACTTTTTTGGACGCTTATTTTCCGATAAGAAAAGGCTTGGGATTTGGAACGGTGAAAGAGACGATGGACGATCTGGGATTCTAGAACTGATTTAAAGCCACCATTCTTGAGGGGCTGAGAAGGCGATAATTCTTGGAAAAGCCGCCACAACCTTGAGGACGATGAATAGCATCATCGTCGTCGTCGTTGGAGTCAATGGCCACGAGAACTTTACAAAAGATGTCGACGTTGCATGGAAGCACGAGAGGACCTTCAGGATTATAACCGTATTCGGATTCAGCTTCTTCTAGTAAAACCTTGAAAAGTGGGTGATTTGCATATTCTGTCTTGATCACGAATCTTCGTTTCTCCGCTCCGACATACACTGAGAAGCATCCTTCAGGAGCCACTCTTCTTTTTCTTGAACTTGCAGAGGCAGTAATTCTACTTCTCTTGTCATCTTCATCATCTTCTCTACCAGAAGGGTAGTAATTCAGATGGAGGCTTGGTAATGATCTGCTCTTAGTTGCCAGCGCTCCATCAGACCTCGATACAAGCTTGCTTCCTCGACCCAGTGATAAGCATCTCTCCCATGTCTTCACGATCAAGTTTCCTTTCTTTCTTCTTTCTTTCCCAGAATCCATGGGGAATATTTATATATTTGTATATATACAAACACGCTTACAAATTACAACCAAGAAGCTCAACAGAAGGATTGAAAGAAGATAACTAACTATATGTATATGGATGTTGGGCTTAAAAACCACACACAACACCTCCCTTCTTCATATAATCGAGGCTATTAACAAGAAAATCAATTAACCAAGAAGAAGAAGAAGAGAAAGAATGCTTTTGGGATTAATATATGTCGTTGGATTGTGTTTGGTCGTTAACCTCTGTCATAAACTAAGTGAAACATGAACTTATTCCTTGGCCTCATTGTGTTACTCATTTCTATCTAAATCAAGATAAAAAACAAAGGGAATTTCCTATCATGGAAGTCAAAAAGAAACCCAAAAGAGAAGCAAATACCAAGAAATCACAGAACCATGACAATCTTACCAAGTCATGAAAATTGAGGGTTGGAGAGAAAGCAGCCACATATGACAAGAAAAATCTCTCGAGAATTAAAGAAGAAGAAGGTGACTTACGAGGAAGAGAACCTCAGGATCTAATGGTAGCTCTCATCACTTGCTTCATCGATAGGGCAACTCTAGGCAATGAAATACATGCAACTGACCTCTATATATGCACACACTCACACGAAGCCTCACAGAAGATTATCTATACCAATATTTCTCAATTTTTAAAATAAAAAATGGGTAGTTGGAGGAATTCTGATTGAATATGTTAATTTTTATTATATTATTATTAGATTCAATGAAGGAGGGTCTAGTTTTATGGAAGTAAAGGAAAGGACAAAGGAAGGGGGGGGGGGGGGGGCTAGAAAAATAAAAAGGGAGGATTAATGAAGCAACCAGGTAATTAGTTGGTGGATAATTGGGGGAGTATGCAAATGCCACCTGTGGATGGTGATGATTATGATTAGAATAATAAAGTAGAATGAACAGCCCAATACATGCATGCTTGGAAAATTTCCAAAGGCCAGATCCTTGAGACCAACTTGGTGTTACCTTCAGCAGCCAACGCAGGATTTTATTCAACTCTTTTCTAAACCCGTCAGCTGTCATCTTCTTTTTAAAAGCAAAACAATATCCTATTTTAAAAATATCAAAAGCCAACAAGACATAAAGTCCTGTATATATATATATATATAATCATACTCTAATCAAATATTAATTTCTATATAGGATCATAATTATATAGCCTTAACCAACCGATATAAAACAGAAATTGGATATTCACTTCCCTAACTACTCATTCATTGAAACTTTAAATAAGATAAGGACGGAATTAATTTTAATCTACTTACATTTTTAATGATTCATTTTAATAAATATCGTTGAATTTCATAATTTCGTTATTCATTCCCATAATTTATATTTTATCATTTAAAAATTTTTAATGAATTTGAATTAAATAAATATTTATTTGAAATAAATAAACTTGATAATAATAAAATAAACAAAAAAATAAAAGGAAAAACTAAGCTTCATGGGCGGTGGAGGGAGGGATTCTTTATATTCTTTAATGGCCAAATCATGAGAGATTGAAATGATCAAGTAATAAGATGCTGAGTAATCATTTTGGACCAATCATATTGTTTTTTTTTTCTTTTATTATTTTTTAAGAAACCCATGAAGGAATTGTCAACCTTTTTTATTTTTATTTTTTTAAATTTATTACAGTTGGTGGAGGTAATTCAGACTAACATAAACTAAATATATAGTGGACGTGGACTTTTCGTTTTATTTTTTTATTTTTTATTTTTGTTGAGGATGGCAACAAAATTGTGGAAATTAAGATTAATTTCGAGTAAATTATTGGGGCTGTTACGTTTGAGATGTTGCGTAATACTCCATTAATGGACATAAAATATAATAACGTTGTTGAATGCTTCCAAGTTTTGAAAGTATGTACGCACATGTGGCCCATATTTTTTCTATAAATATATCGTTTTAAATAAAGATTTCGTATTTAATTATTGGATGAGAATGAAAATTAGATGATACGGGTATTGAAAATATGCATATAAAGAGGAGCAAACTGTGATCAGAATGGCGAAGGATGCTTTTATTAGGAAC
Source organism: Dalechampia spathulata (assembly GCA_948192965.1). Lineage (NCBI taxonomy): Eukaryota > Viridiplantae > Streptophyta > Magnoliopsida > Malpighiales > Euphorbiaceae > Dalechampia > Dalechampia spathulata. Next base: position 58,283 of record CANYBF010392368.1, read on the forward strand.
GTGTTTGATGGCATGGTGAAGAGAAAAGGGCCATGACAATACTGTGGAATTCGATTCATTTTTGGTAATATATATGGGCCTAAATGAATGTATTCGGTTCCTGTAAGACCCAGATGGATCAAGGCGGGATCAACCAATTTCATTTTATTGAGTAAGCTTCTGATAATAGCTGACGAAGGGAAAAGGATAAAGGGAGTAAACAACACTCTGCACATACTAAGGAGGAATCCATTATATTAACTACTCCATCAAGCTTACGTTACATAAGTTAGAAATAAGCACAATACTGAACGTCTTATGAAGTGGAGGCTCCCTAGCTAACTGATAAAAAGAGTTAGATTATGATGATGATGAAGTAAAAAAGCAGAGAACGATGGTCAAAGCCAAAGAGCACCGGCTTCCTTGAGAAGAGGAACGAGAGTTCCATTAATATGAGATGCCATAACTCTATCCATGGCACCAACAAGTTTGGCACCGATAAACACAACCGGAACTACACTTGAATAATTCCCAAGTAACCTCATCAAAGCTCTTTCAATCTCTTTCCCTCTTGGATCTTGATCCAGTTCATAAACTCTAGTGTTAACTCCCATCCCACGAAACAACCTCTTCACCGCATGACACATGCAGCAACTACTTATACTAAATATCACCACCGCACTTTCTGATACTAATCTCACCACTCTTTCGATCGGGTCCGTACCCACCATCAACGGCACCATATAATTATCATATCCACCACTGCTCCATGACTGATCTGCTCCTTGGTAATACATTTTCTTCAAACTTGGTTTTTCTTTCAAAGTGACAGATAGATATTGTGATGGATGAAATGAAGTGGGTTTACTGATATCGAAGGTCGTGTTACATATGTATATATAGAGGAGATGGGAAAGGATAGAATGGCGATAAAGGGCGTTAGCGTTTTGTCTGTTACTGTCGGAGCGCATGCGGAGGAGAGTGTTCGATAATATAGCTTAAAAAGGATCGTTGTCTTGTCTATGATGAATGTGTTGGCACTTATATATAGGAACGGTGGAAGCAGACAGATTGGTGTCAGTTTAAGAAGGCGGCCATGTTTTCTTATTTATCTAGTGTGGAATGGTAGTAAAATCGGACACAGCTCATTAACTATAGTATCCATTATTGTTTTCTAACCTTTTGTTACCCTTTTCTGCTACTTTAAAAGAAGTAAAATGGAGAGAGATACGGTAACAGCCTTTGTTCTTTCTTTCTTTTCAGGCTAACGTAGGGAGAGAGATATAGACGGCTGGTTGTGTCCTCGCTGTCGGATTTTCAATTTAGAAGAAAATGGGTTTACCATCTAACATGCATGTTAACAATATAAGCCAAGATCATTAATTATGCATGTCTTGAGTCCTTGATGTCTGATCTAATCACGCCTGCAACAACATCTGATCTCTCTTGTCTTGAACAACTACTTAGGAATCAATTACTTAAACAGCTAACAGTACAGTTTTGAAACAGAACCACAACGTGCGGTGATGTATAGTCGTATTTAGTGAATGGCTTTCTTTTGTCTGGATATTACATCACTATCTTATACAAATGGACAATGCGGTTAATTAATTGTTGGTGCAAGATTGAGGATTCGGATGCCACTTTCAAAGCTTAAAAGTCTTGTTTTATTAGAACAGAAAGCATAAAAGTCCAACCCATGATGAAAATCCATGCCCACAGCTTCACTCTAAACCTTGTGCAAAATGCCAACATTTCTGATGTAATCTTAATAAGCCTTCCTAATACAATGGGTTCGAGAAAAAAGCCACAGGATGCACCATTTCATTATGTATGCCATTAAAGTTTGAAAACTCACCTAACCTAACCCTCTTTTGAATCTTTTCTTTTTTCTTATCATATAAATATTTCTGTCAATGATTAATATATAACGAATATGAATCAACTGCTATGGAAAAGGGTTTTGCAGAGCAAAAGACCACAGGTGAAAAGGGGTTGCACAGTGCAAAAGACCATATGTAAAGCAGGGTAGATGAATATATAATGGCATTAGAAACAGTAGAAAGGAAAGGAACCAAGGATTAATGGTGGGAAATTTGAGTAGTACAGTTAAATTTCTGGGATAACATGTTGAAGTAGTATACCTAAAGTAGAGACAAAAGCTGAGAGATGATTATAATTTTACAAAAGAATAAATTATAGACAAAAAGAGAAGGCGTGGCCTGGAGATTTCCAGCTCGAGGCCCATATCCAGGCGGCGCTGTTGTTGGGTAAGGTTCTGCGCCGAATGCCGGCGAAAGATCAGGGATATACCCGTCTATTTGGATCGGGTTTTAGGGGTCCGACACCATTTCTATTTTTGACCTTTTCAGCTGCCAATTTACCCCGTCTTCTTTTTCTTTGGTACCAAAAAAGGTGATATACCCTCACCCCAAGGGCTCCCACACCCCGACCCGACATGGATAGTAGAGGAGGTAAATTACGGTATCCAGCGGCCTCCTAGATGGAGATTCGGGGTCTTGGTGCCCACAAGGAGCCCACCCAGAGGGTGTAACTCCCACACTGCGGCTGCCAAGACTCGAACCGTGGATCTTTAGTACCAACGTCACATCCGAGTACCACCCGTGCGGGTTCTGTTTTTCTTAATTCTTCATGACGTGTGCATCATCACGTCCTTAATTAATTAGTTATGTACTTTATATGTATTTTATTTTTGTAATTTTAATAATATTTATGTTAAAAAAATTTTATATAATCTGAGTTTAAAATTATAAATTTATTAATAATATTATATGATAATAAATTCATAATAATAGATAATGCAAAATAATGAAATTCCAACCAAGTACGTAAAGCATATTATACAGAAGAATTTTACAGAGATGAAAACAGGTCCCAATTCAAACATAGAACGAAAATGAAGTCAAGAGAAGAGAAGAGTCGATCTAATCGGATAATTGTTGTTAATTTGCTTTCAAGTTGCTAATCCGACAACAACTATGTTTTCCTCCTTGCCATTGAATTTGGATTCCCATCAAACAATCCTTCAATCAGATTCTCAATATCTTCAGGCTGGTATTTAACGTACTTCTCCGTTTGTCTCCCCGACGTGAAGTACTGCTGAAACCTTCCCAGAAACGACCGATAAGCCGGAATAACCACCGCCGATACAGAAACTATAAGCTCGGATTGAAGCTGATCATCACTAACCACCCACGTACTTTGCGTCTTGTGTATTTCATCGAACATAGAATTGAACATCTTGAACCTTTCTTTCAATACAGGCTTCACCACTTTGCCGTTGACCTGCAACCCTTCGTGGCTAAGACATTGCAACAACCTACTCCATGTCTCTCTGGTATAACCCTTGTGATACTGTCTGAGATCAGTTGATCGTTTCCTACACCATGTAGCTCCCATCATATCATTGATCTCGGTGCTTCCTTTAATCTTCTGCAGAATGTATCTTCCATTGTTCATCAAGAACACGAACCGCAACGCTGGATCCCTATACAATTTTGATTTCATTTCAAGGTTTTCATCGAGCAAATCCATAATGGTCGCCAGTTGAATTGAAAACGGTGATTTCCTCGGAGTTCCATCTTCGTTTGCTCCTTGCTTGATTTCTATTACATCGGTTGGCTCGTTAGACGACTCGTCTCCTTCAGGTTTATGGTGTTGCAGGAATACCTGTTCCAACGTGTGTTTATACTCGCACGCATATTTAAGATAATTCATGGTGTATCGGGTCAACGGATGAACTGCACCACTTGGGACTGGCGTTTTGCTGCGATCTCTTCTTATTGAATTCTCAAGATCACAGAAAATACTTAAGGCTGCTTCTCCAAGTTGGGTCTTTGCTAAGGATGTTTCTGATTTCAATTCATTGGAATCTGTAGCATAAATGGCAGGAATTATATCTCTTAACGTCTCGTACATGTCCAAGAACTTGAACAATTTTTCTGTTGATCTTTTCGTCAGGGCAACAGATTCTGCAAAATTGAGAAACCTGACGGTCACTGCAAATGCAAGGTCGCTGAATAATCTCCGAGAAATTGAAGGGTATAATGAAAATACAGAATCGCAAAGGTTCTGTTCTCTGGGGAAGAGAACCGAGTAACAGTGCTTCAGAACATCATCCCAAGCTACGATTTCACCTTCCAGGGTATCCCATTGCATTTTCATCACATCCTCTGTGCTGATATTATTATATCCTAGCCTTTCCACTTCGTATTGGAAACCAGCCCGCCTTATCATGTTATAGACCATGCAACATTCCGCTTCATACCCAAATGAAACCATTGCAGTTGCGATTTTGTTCAAGTTGGAGATAGATTCTTGAGAATATCCAGGGAATTCCTCTTCTTTGGCCGACTCTGGTTCTGATTGTATGCTTCGATCAGAATCCTGATGATGATAGCTGAGAGATGATAACTTTGATATTTTTGGAGTTTTGGAATCTGTGCTGCTGCTGCTGCTGCTAGTGTGATTGCAATTCTCTAAAATGGCTCGAAACTCGCTATCCAACAATGACAGAGCCAAATGCAAAACATTGCTTGCTTTATTGAGAGGAACAACAATCGTTGTGTCATGACAAAATTGATTGAATACATTGATCAACTTCAGAATTCTAGCCAAACATTCAATAAACAATGTATCATTTTCTGGGTTATGACCAAACCTGTCAGAATCATAACCACTCATCTTTTTCTCAATAGCTTTGAACAAGGCCTCGACGCAAATAGGAATTTGCAATGGATTAGAGTTGTCTTTAGTTGCTGACAATGTATCCACAAATCGATCAACATCTTCCAAGGTCTGAGAGAGGCCCAATTCAGGATCAGAAGAACCCACCTCGACATTATGATCAGATTCCCCATGCTGGTGTTTCTGCCCATCAGATTTCGCATCCTTGGCATCTAGTTCACTAGGCGGAATACCATCAACCTTGTGCGGAGGGTTACTGGTAGAGTCCATCGGAAGATTATCCTTTCTGTAACTCTAAAAGATTGAATTGAAAGACGAAAAATATGAACAGGAACAGAAACAGAAAGAAGGAAAAGGAAGAATCATAACGCAGAAGGAAGAGAAGAAAATGACAGAGATTGGTAGTTTTGATAAAATGGTTGCTAAAATTTGTTTGGCGGAAGGGAAAGGTGTTGTTTTAATGGAGATATGTAGACCGTTCATTTCACGATATTGGCTCGCTGCCTGTTGACTCTGTTTTGAGAAGGTAGTGGCAACGTGTTTGCATGTCTTTGCGTGCGTGAGAGTTTCATGTGTGCATGATTTGGGTCGTTTATCATTTATATTTATCTTAAAATAATCAAATCTCTTACACATCAACTTGTGTATTTATAGAATTATACTGTCTTCTCATTCATGGGTATCCATGTAAAGTTGCCGAGGATAAGGCAAGAACAAGCCCATCTTGAATTTGAACCTTATCATGCTAATGGGCTTCCATGGAAATGAAGAAAGGAAGTGATGAAGTTGTTCATTACCGCAGGTCTGAAGATGATGCGGGTAATGTGATATCTGAGTTGGATGGACCATAGGATAATGATTAAGATTAAGTAAACAAGGGTTCTTTGGACGTTATCATTAATTAATTATTAATATATAATTAATAGAAATTTATATAAAATAAGATTTATATAAGAATTTTGGGAAGCAAAAGATAGATGAGAGATGAGTAGTGGTGTTACATGGAGGGCTTGAATACCCTCCAACTAAATCCCATTATTCACATTAAAAGCATCACCTAAAGCCGCAACCAAAGCCTGTTGGAAACAATAAACCTGTCATAAATAACCATGCAATAACAACGTGTACCTTAATTTGTTGTCTACCATCAATAATATATATATATATATATATATATATATATATATATATATATATATATATATCATCCGAGTACACGTTTTTGTAGCTACACGATGTGAATGAAGACTGTATTTCTTAGAGACGGATTTCCCATGTCGGTTGTAAGAGTTGAATTAAGAAGGGACTAAAAATAACTATGTACACACACACACGCACAATTCTTAGCATTACTTGCAGGCAACCAACACAAAGGTAATGGAGCGTGTGAGGGATTTTGAGGTTTGACAAAAGAATGCCTCAAACATCCATCAATGAGAAACCAGCACGCATGTGGACTCGACCTGTATACAAGTTATAGTTTCAACTTGGAATTGGAACTTTCGCTCTAAATAACTCTCTATAAATATAAGTAAATATATCCTCTAGAAAATGATTATATATATATATATATATAGCATATTAAGGATTTATATTTCAATAAATTATATTTCATTTCATTTAAAATAAGTTTTATATACATATTTGATAATATGAATTAAATAAATTATATTATTTTACTTCAAAATAATTATTCATTTAGCATATTAATTATTATTAGCCTTGTCAATAAACATGTATTTAATTATTTAGAAAATAAATTAAAATAAGCAAAAATGAAAGGGGAATAATTAATGGGTGGGTAAGGGTATTAAGGGGAAAAAAAAAGGAGTAAATAAGAAGAGAAAATGGAAGGAGGGAGCATGTTGTGGGGTTTATATTGGCTCATAAAACGTGTGCCCTTTTATTTAAGCTTTAACTCTATTTTTCTTTTTCTTTATTTTTTTATTTAATTAAATAAATAAATAAATTAGTTTATATAAATTTCCTCGAATCTTCCTTTCCATTTGATTCTCATAAGGCTTGAGCTGTTGATTTTAAGGAAATGCTGTTGCTCTTCTGGTACAATATTTGGCTTTATATATACATACATACATACATACATATACATATATATATATATATATAATTTATAAAAATAAATAATTCAATATATAGGATTTTAGAATGTAAAAAAAAAAGAAAAAAAAAAGAGAGAAAATGAGGACCGTAGGAGTCGAACATGGAGATATGATTACCGGGTAGACATTAAAACAAAAGGAAGAATGAGTAGTGACATTGGAGTGGAGTTGAGAATTAATTTTTATTTTTTAAAATAAATTATTTATGCTTTAATTAATTTGTTTCAATTCGTATGCATTTTGATATCCTATTCAAACATATAGTTATATTTTTTAAAATTTAATGATTTACCATTAAATTAATTATAGATTACTTTTAATATTAATTAATTTATTTATTTTTTATTGTTGATAAAATTGACAGCATAGATTAATTATTTGATGTTGTTGGTAGTATAAATAGTGAACATTATTCAATAATATCCTAAAAGTTGAACAACAAAATTACACTAACAACGTGTAAAATACATAAACGCGTTGGTCCAACGGAAAATGATACACAATTTTATTAATTAAAATTAAGAATATTATAAAGGTAATATTAATTGATGAAAAATCTAATATATAATAATGACAATGACAATGACAATTACATTATCACTTTATTATTATTATTGAAGATGGGTATGGACAAATATTGGAATTTCAAAGTGTATGGAATCTCTTGACTAATGGGTTGATCTCTCTTCCTATCATATCTTTATTTATTTTAGGCATAGGAGGAGGATCCTTGTTTCCATATCATATACATTTTTTGTAATTTTGCATTTGGAATTATGTAAATGGCACATTGCCTCCACAAACATTGCCCTATCACAAATCATCATCATCAACTATATATATATATATATATATTAAATGGTGGCAAAATATGACATTGCAAATACACCCACTTGGGAATCCCATGGCATTTCCTTGGAACTCATCCATAATATTTAATATTGATTATTTATTTATTCAATCATACATCACATTATTCAACTTTACTATTCTTGTACATAAACTTTGTAGTTCTTACACTTTGGTCCTCATAAAAAGGATATTATGTTTGCTAACTTTTAAAAAATTATATCAAAACCCCAACAACATGTGCAATTGTTTTTGGGGCAAATGGATAAATGAGAGGAAGAAGGTGGAAACTTGAAATGAAAGCTGGCAACGTTTCATTTGATCATGGTGATTACCCCCTCTGTTTAATTAAGATATTTCCCTGTTTTTTAAAAAAATCAAGTTCACATTTTCCAATCAAACACCTTAATATATAAAGTGTCACATCACATCACCCTCTCAATTCATCCAAAGTGTTTAATATATTCATACTTATTATTAATATAAATTCAACGGTAGATTTTTTTGAACAGATTTAATGGGCAGATAAAGCTTCTATAACCGACTTAGATACCCATAATAATAATCATGTTCCTCCTTCAATGATTGAGTCTTTATAATAAAACAAGAGTTGATTATATAATATTATGAATTTTTATTATATAAATATAATTTACATGATTTCAGACGATATGGTAGGAAGTTTTAATAAGGATAATGCAATCCTTAAAATGATCAAAATCCAAGCTTGAAATCAAGAACGAATAGACAAAGAAAGAATCAAGAAACTAATCCAATACGATATGATATTGTCAAGAAAAGGAAGGAAATCCAATACCATAAAGTGGGCAACTTTTTACTCAGATAAATAAAAGTTGACATGTACACGCTTTTCTCTATCCAATGTCTTAATCCTTACAGCTTCTCTAATCTCTGTAATAGACCCGTATGTAAAAATCCATTCAACAGTGCAGGGAATTGAGAAATACTATGGAAAGTTTCTAACTGTCTGTAAATATAATAATAATAATAATAATAATTTTTCTTTTAAAAAAAAACCAATATTCATGGTCAAATAGACGGACAGAGGAGAAAGAAGCAGGAAAAGAAAAGGGGAAAAAATGGTTGCTTTGTGTTTATGCTATTACTCACAGATATAAAGGACTTTGCGTGTATGATATTCAGTGACGGTGTTGCAGTAGTGTAAAGTGTAAACGAACCTGAGAGCTAGAAAAGATCTTAAAAGCCGGCTCCTTTCTATATTCATTGTCGCCAATTTTCATTTGTTCTATTTTAATTTTTTTTTTTTATATTTTCCCCTTTGGATTTCTCTTTCTCACATCAGCGGCAACCATAGTAAAGAGGGAGGGTGGGAGGGAGAGAGCGTGTGTTTGATTTCTATTTTATTCTTTTCTTTTCTTTTTTTTGTTATTGGTATTTTCACTAGTTGGATTCCTCAATTCCTTGTTTCCTTGGCTCATCGTCTGAAAGAAGAAGAAAGAAGAGGAGATAAGCGATACCCACTTTGAGCTTTTGTGCTTTCCTGTGATGGGATTTTTGTAAATTCAGGAAAGTTTTGCTTTTTATTGGAAAGGGAACTACTTTGTTATTGATTTATAGGAGATGGGTTGTTTTTCTTGTTTTGATTCAAAGGAAGAAGAGACTCTTAATCCACAGAAAGAATCTGATGATCGAAAACAAAGCTTGCCTTCTGAGTCTTCTAATCTGTCCAAATTATCTTCTGGTTAGTAGTTAGTTGTTCCTTTTTTTAAAAAAAAAATAAATTTTGCAGTCTAAGTTTAATTTCTTCACTTTATGATCTGATCTGAGCATATATGATTCTTTTTTTTTGGTATTGTTAGTGGTTACTAGCTTTGCCTTTTATATTTTATCAAGCCATCAGATACTTGATGGATTGCTTTCATTACATAAGAGGAGCTTTTAGATTTTTGGCCTTTTGGTTTCATGTAGACCCTACCGAATTTTGATTCAATCTTAAAGGACACTAATTCCTTACCAAGATGAGATCTTGTGATCGCTTTACTCTTATGGGTTCGATCTGATTGACTGGTGATGAAAGGTTAGGCAGTTTGGGGCGTTATTAGCTTAATTCAGTTTAGATTCCAGGAAAACCATCTTTACCTAAATATGGCAATCGAGACCTGTTATTACTTCTTTTTGAAGATTGAGCTTTGCGTGTCATTGATGCTGTTACTTTAGTCAAGATGTTCTTTATGTTTTGGTCAGTCTGATGCAACTACTTTATCGTTGATCGTAAATTTAAATTGAAGTCATCGGAGTTTGATCTCATTGATTTAGTTGGACGGAATCTGCAGGAGCCGACAGGTTTAGATCAAGAAGCAATGGAAGGTCCAAAAAAGAATTGCCAAGTCCCAAGGATGGACCTGTTCCTGATGGTAATATTGCTGCTCAAACATTCACCTTTCGTGAACTTGCAGCTGCAACCAAGAATTTTAGGCAAGAGTCTTTCTTAGGGGAAGGAGGATTTGGGCGTGTATATAAAGGTCGCCTCGAGACCACTGGCCAGGTAACTTATCCAGATTGATTTTCCTTTTGTTTTGTTATTAGAACTCATTGGTGTAGTTTACAGACTTCCCCCTATTTCTTGATGAACATCTTTGCTCAATTTGCGGACAAGGCGACTCTGAATCTTAAACTTTTAACGCCTTGCCATGATTTTGTGAGTCATGATATCAAATGGGAACTTAATGATGCATTTTCAGTAGATTCGTGAAGGTGTTTCTTTGGCATCTTGTTACCAAGTAATGAAAAAGGCTTTGAAGATGTTTATGACAAACTTTAAACACGTTGAATTTCCCTTAGCCTCTTTTCAATATCATGTTTAGTTCTTTAGCAAAAATGACACGTTTTCATCCACAAATCAGTACTGAAAATTCGAGGGAATCCTACTTGATGTTTCGCTTGAGTTATGTCAAGTTTTTATTTGGTGATGGGTCTTCTCTTCTTGACTTGGGCTAGTTAATGGCAGTTCTATGGCGATGCCTGAATCTATTTGATATTTTCCTCCTACCATATTCTCCCTAAATGCGAATTCTTCTAGTTTAGAGGTCAGCCTATTTTTGGTGAAAATATTTATCAGGGGAGGTTTACTTGCACATATGTGGTCTGACTTGGGCTTATGAAGTCCTTGCACCTTAACAGACTGGCAACTATGTTGTTGATGGCTTAGGAGCAGCGATATATACCATTAACGTAATCTTGCACTCTTTTGACCCTTCTCTATGAATCACAGGTTTTTTGCTGTTCTTGTTTTTGTTTGGAAAACAGGTTGTAGCTGTGAAACAGTTAGATAGAAATGGGCTCCAGGGAAACAGGGAATTTCTCGTGGAGGTTCTCATGCTCAGCCTTTTACATCACCCTAACCTTGTGAACCTGATTGGCTATTGTGCTGATGGAGATCAAAGGCTTCTTGTCTATGAGTTTATGCCATTGGGATCGCTAGAAGATCACCTTCATGGTAATACCTTGATACCCTACTTCTCTGCAATTTAATTTAGACTCTGCCGAATATCCATTATTCACTGAAGTTTGATTCGAACATGAAAAAGAAAAGATATTTGAAGATAGATTCTCAATGATAGGACTTTACAAAATGCATGATCATGTCGTAGAGCAGCTAAAAGGCTTGTCTTTTTAGTGTTGGGTAAAGCAAGTACGAAGGTGAGGTCAAATCAACTTGGAGTTTCTTCAGTGACAGCTAAGATCAGTGCGTTACTCATTACCATTATCTGCCTTACGCGAGAATCATCATCCAACTCTCTTTTGCCCTCCTTCCTTTTTCTCTTTTCCTTTTGGAGCTAGATGCTTGCAATAGCCGATACCTTTTTCATATCCATGCTTCTTGGAATTCCTTTGATTAACTAATGTTCTAATATGGTTCTCCTATTTAAAGAAGTAGGATCCTGTTATCTTTACTATCAAGAATTTGAGCCCCTAAGGTGGTGTTCAATTCTTGATTTAGTTCACTATATGGGTATCGTTCATCTTTCAAAACTATGGCATCGAGACATGAATTCAGACATCAAATTTTGTGTTTTTGAAATTTCAGTGTCATGGAGTCCTGAAGGAAGATCTGAATTCTCGGATAACTCTTTTCCTGATGAATCCACTTTGCCAGAGATACATTCTCTTTCTTTATCCTAGATTGATTCTTGGGACTAGTACTAATGATCCTTAAATTTCGACTGTTCATGATCCTTAGTTGTGAGTACCATGGCATTGTAGCATTATCTATCAGCTGTTACTGATCAGTAGTGAATAAATGCTTGGACAGATCTTCCACCTGATAAGGAACCACTGGATTGGAACACCAGAATGAGGATAGCAGCAGGAGCTGCCAAAGGTCTGGAATACCTGCATGATAAAGCAAATCCTCCTGTTATTTACAGGGATTTCAAGTCATCCAATATATTACTAGACGAGGGTTTTCAACCAAAGCTTTCTGATTTTGGGCTTGCAAAGCTTGGCCCCACTGGAGACAAGTCACATGTTTCCACCAGAGTCATGGGCACTTATGGTTATTGTGCACCTGAATATGCTATGACTGGACAATTGACTGTAAAATCTGACGTCTACAGTTTTGGGGTGGTGTTCCTAGAGTTGATTACCGGACGTAAAGCCATCGATAGCACTCTACCACATGGAGAGCAGAACCTTGTCACATGGGTAATATGGCCAGCCTTTCCTTTCATCTTATTGTTTCCTAGCTATTACTGTTTATATGTCATTTTAATGAGTGTGCTTTGGTGGTTCTTTCACAAATGTGCAGGCTCGCCCTCTATTCAATGATCGTAGGAAATTTTCAAAATTGGCAGATCCAAGATTGCAGGGTCGTTATCCCATGAGGGGACTCTACCAGGCTCTAGCAGTGGCTTCCATGTGCATCCAGGAACAGGCTGCTGCACGACCTCTCATTGGGGATGTGGTCACCGCTCTCTCTTATTTGGCAAACCAGGCATATGAACCCAACTTAGGGCATGAGAAACGAAACAGAGACGAGAGAGGTGGACAGTTACTGAAGAACGAGGAAGGCGGAGGATCAGGACGAAGATGGGATTTGGAAGGGTCTGAGAAAGAAGATTCTCCCAAAGAAACTGCCAGGATGTTGAACAACAGGGACTTGGATAGGGAACGAGCTGTTGCAGAGGCCAAGATGTGGGGAGAGAACTGGCGAGAAAAAAGACGACAAAGTGCTCAAGGTAGTTTCGATGGAAGTAATGGCTAGTACCTTGAGCAGCATTCATTCCTCTACCTCCTCTCTTTCCCCGACTCAGCCACCAGCCTCGCTAGAATGCTTAAAGCATTGAGCTGTTCTGTGGTCTGTCCGCAGTTGTTTTTCTTACATTTTTCTTTCGTTCTTTTTCTGTGAAACATAGAACAAGAAAGTGACAATGGAAGAAAAGAAAAGTATAATTAAGAGCTTACATCATCTGCTAGAAGAGCAAGGTAAGAACAAGGCGCATTTATAAGAAAATTTTGAGAGTAAAAACGTCCGTGTCATGTTCTGCTTGCTCTTCCTAGGTATCTGTCGCGCAAATACCTGTTTGATGTCTGTACTTTTTGCAGTCTTCTTTAATGGCATTATACCAACTAAAATCACTTGTAATCTTACCGACTGATGGACTCCATTGGGCTTATTTCGATATTTTACCGACTGATGACTCGTTCGTGTTTCGTCTATTATTGCCTGAGCTGATACGATGATGCTCCACCACCAAGCTGCAAGTGCTGGCTTTTACATATGTTGATCATTTGATGAAAATTCCACCCGATCAATCTACCTGCAGGCTCCGCTTCTTGATTACTTCTCGAAGGGAATACTCGAATGAAAGCCCACATAAAAAATCCAATTAATCACACAGAATTGTCACGTTTTTCGTTTACAATCTTATCAGAAAAATATCGTAAGAAGAAGTTGCAATCTTCTTACACGTTGCAGCATATGTAAATAGCTGGAAAATAAAGAGTGTGCCAACTGGTTGTGTTGGGATCACAAAAGGCTAACAAGACCATCGCTTATCCATCAAAGGTGAAATATATGAACCCATCATCGCAAATAGGGACAGTTGATTAGTAAGGCCATACGGAAGGGACAAATCCCTTCACATTAAGCCCATATATATAAATATAATAAGATCTCCTCGATCCCATCTCAAGCAAGAAGATCCACTCGTCTGGATACACAGCATATACATGGTCGTCTTTTCTATCACACTAAGCAATAATACTTTGACAGTATCTATACAGAAACAGTTGGAACGTCCACATAATGAGATTGCAATTACTTGATTGATTTACTTCAAATTCAATCTTCATAATAACTATGTAAATCATTATACATATATGTAGTAAACACCAAACGTAATGAAAATTTCATATATATATATTAATGCTCTTATGCGTTTACATCACTTGATATAACATGGAAAAGCAAAGAAAGAAAAACAAGGCTTACATTGGCGATTAAAAAGGGAAAAGAAAAATGTACAGCATTCCTCTAGGGAAATTATAGAATTAAACTGCATTTTCATTTTCTGGGCTGAAGTTTTTGGACATTCCATCAGTTTTCTCATTGTTATTGTCATCGTTATGAGTTTGTACTTGATCTTGGTCTTGATGTTTGGCTTCTTGTTTTGCATCGGATTTGATATCATCGAATGGATTTCCAAATGTGTTTAGTACGACGATGCTCTTTAAATTCTCTGGCAACTTTTCTTCCATGATAACCTTCTCTGCTTTCCTGTAGATGGCGTACAGTAGCATCTGAAGTAGTCCCAAAATGAATCCCAAAACGTTTGGAAGCTGCCAAAAAAAAAAAAAAATAAAAGACAAACAATCATTAGAATGTTGAATTAATAATTTAAGAGTATTTTGGACTGACTCGATGATTTGTTATGAAATAAATGAAGAAGAATCTGTAAGGTACGATAGAGAATTACGTACGGCAACACACATGTCTTTGGTAGAAAGGCCATAAGCAAACCACATGATTGCACTCAATGTAAGGAAAAATGAGAGATTGAAGGGCATGAACTCAACGCTCTTTGTCTTGAAAACTTGAACCACAATGCTCAAGGGTGCTGCAAACACACTAACAGCAACAGCAACACAAATCCAACCAACAACTTGGACACGAACTGAATCCTTCACCAGAAACTGAGAGAAGAGGATGATGGAACCAAATAAACCCATGTTCATCAACACTAGAACTTTGATGGTTGAGACCTGCATGAACCCACATCCAATCATTATTAATTACTTGATTAATACTACATAATACGATCTTAATCTTACAGGGTTTCGATAATTATATGTACCCGGTTCTCTTTTGTCACGTAAATGAGATAGACGGTGATGTATAGAGTCTCGATGACGCATCCAAATGCGTTGATGGTGACAAGAAGGAAAACATCCTTTTTGAGCATTGCATAATAAAGCCAAAGCATCGAACTGAATAAAGCCACAAGGTATGGCAGTGATTGAAATCCTTCTGTGGATTTCTTTTTGTAAATTCGATAAAATGTTGTCCTGTGATCATTTAAACAAAAATAAATAAAGATTCATGTGCTCATCTTGTCATTAATTACTCATAATCAATGATGAGAAAAATATGAAAACAACATATATATATATATATATATATATAAACATATACTTACATTGGAGCCAGGAAAACCAAGATTGATATAATGTTACCTGTGCAAATCATACAAGAGATAACTTGGGTTAGCATAAATCTGTTAAAGGTTGAGCTTTTTAATTATAACAGTTCAAAAATTCATTTAAATCAAAGTGATATCATAAGATTTATAAATGAATCTGAAAATGATGATATCTATCTTAGTATTGTAAATGTCCAATTATCTATAAAGAGAAATTTCTTTAAAACGAGTAATTAAGAATGAACTGAAAAGGTATTGAATTCAATGGACCAACACTTAATGTGATAAATGGAAAGCCAAATGAGAGCATGTGGTATGATTAAAATGGAAATAGGCTCGTCTCTAGGCACCAACTATAGATGGAAATTTAGGATGCAAGTAGATAGTTCAATACAACAAGTTAAAGCGAGTGGTAGCTGCCATGGGTTGCACCATTGTGAAAGCAAAGCATTGAAGAAGTTGAAGGGGAGGAAGGGGGCAAAACATGTGATGAATGATGAATGGCTTAAGCTAGCGAGAGGAAAGGAAGAAAACATAGAAGAAGCTAGAGACCACATACTGAGAGAATGAAGGAGAATAGATTTAGCATTATGTATATACCTAAGAGGCCAAATGCGAATGCTACAGGTGGGTGAGTGCTTATTATTGCCATGATCTCTAAGAGAAGAGATAATCTTGTTTTCTTTTGGAAGAAAAGCAGAAGAAGCTGGAGGGCTTCAAGTTTAAAGAGAAACCCTAGCTCTCTGGAAATATTAGTTTGAGAAAAAACTCAGAAATCTCATGCAAAGAAATGGTGGGAAGACAGAGGTATATATACACATATTGTTTAGGTGGGAAAGTAAAGAAAGAGATGAGAAGAGAGTGTGTCGTAATGGAAATCATTCTTCTTTCATGACAAGTGGAAAATCAGTAGGTAGCGTACCACAAAATCATTTTTAACACACAACCACGCACCCATCTGCCCCACTTCGCGTGCCTTTCAATTTTCCTTTATTTTCCTCCCAGATACTTTGTATTTCTGTCTTTTTTTCTTTTCAATTATATTTCCATTTGTCATAGATTTAATGCCAAATATATTCATTATACACCTAAATGAAAAGCACTCGCCATGTTTGTGAGTGAAATCTGATTACATGCAGTGTATAGGGCTCTTACGTTACTGATAAATAGCAAGCTGTCCTCCCCCCCTCTGCCAAAGCTTATTTAATGTGAATATATTGTCCACATATACCCGTTCTTCATAATTGAATTTTAGCAAAATCTACACACAAATTTCAATTATATAGCAATACATACTTACATATGTATATATTAGATCTACTTCTTCATGAACAAGACAGAGCATTACGCGTAAAAGCATCAGTGGGATTTTCTGTTTTTGATGATTGTTTGATGGTGCAAGAGTTTCTTCGAGTCTTTCAATTCATTGCTATGTTTGATAGATTACGTGTAATGTAAGAGATGGGTTTCTTTCCCCTCGAAAAACCCTTTTTCATGTTTGATTT
The DNA here is from genome assembly GCA_948192965.1 of Dalechampia spathulata. Lineage (NCBI taxonomy): Eukaryota > Viridiplantae > Streptophyta > Magnoliopsida > Malpighiales > Euphorbiaceae > Dalechampia > Dalechampia spathulata. Next base: position 75,125 of record CANYBF010392368.1, read on the forward strand.
CCTTTTAATTTCTTTAGCAGTTTTATGAGTCATAAGTAATGACAAATCTAATGACATATGCGTACCTTTTCGTTTTAATACTTTGTTTTTTTGTCGCTATATCACCTCTGCTTAAAGGGCTTTTCTTTCTTTTAGGAAATGCTATGTGGGTATCATCCACCTTTGACAACTTTCGATGCTTTGTCGACTGCATCCTCAAAAAGTATTAATACGTATTAATTTTCGTATTCATGATGATGAGAATCTCTTCCCACTTTATTATTAAATTAATATTAACAGTATGTTCCAAAATAAAATAAATACAATTAATATATAATCATCATCATATAATATTTAATAAAAATTAAATTATTAATAATAGAGGTATTTAATTCATGCGATTCATGTTAGGCGATAATATATACGGGGTAGGGTCGACGTGAAGCCACAGTAAGTAATTGACCTAATAATTTGACTACGTACGTCTCTTTTACTATCAGTAACATGCAGTTTCGTTATAACCAAATCGTTTTCTTCATGAGAAAAAGGATCAAACTCTTTAAATTCTATTGCAGCGGTTGGATGGAGGATCCAAACATGGGCCTCTGACTGTAATACATGTATACGATGGAAATTAATTTACTATTTTATGATGTAGAAAATCTAATATTTTGTCTGTATATATACACATACGCACCCATAAATAAAGAAAAATATGGAATGCACGATCGCTATCCATCTTCAATTAGCAGCACAAAAATAGGGTACTTGGAAATTCAATGATTGAAAAGCAAAGTCTAAACAATAATATCACGGTCAATAATTGGGCGAATCCTTTTCGCATATTGATGAATCAATTTTTATCATACGTAATAAATATGGGAAATTTAAAAAAAAAATTCATAACATAGAACGAAACAGATGCTGAGCCTGACACTTGGCAGAATCTCACAAGAACATCCATCAAAGTGCGGCTATAATTGAGTTAGAGTTCGATCTGGAGAGGTCTCTTATGATTGCATCCCAACAGGCTTCTTTTCTTCATATCACTTCGTATTTTCTGCATGTATAAAACATTACTAATATTTGCTCAAAAGGGTTTATTTCTTTATTTCTTTTTCTGTTTTTTCGTTGGAATTTTGAGATCAGCTGAAATCATATAAGAGAAAATATACATTAAATAATTAGTGGTTATCAGTAAAGTTGATCCAATTCATTATTGGGGTCGTGGGGTACGTACGTAAGCATGCAATATGATTATTACTATTGAGAATTTTTTTTTTCTTTTTTCGTGGACTATGGTAATTAGCCTATTAAAATGGATATGTATTCGTTTTTATTAGCCAATTAATAACTAACAGCATGCATGCATGCATGCATGCATTCAATTTTTTTAAAAACTAAAATAAAAGTGAAAATTAGAGTAATTTTTTTAATGGATTAATAATCTTAGCTACTCTTATCATATCTTAATTTCACATCTTCAATAACTTTGAAACGTTTCGTTTTTTTATCCCTTTCCCTCGTAAAGAACTGGTCTAAATTGCATTGCTTACTTTTCATATCTCTTTTCGAAACCATTTATTATATTGACTACGATAAAAGGTTATAAATTTATCTGTAATAGTGATGTTTGTAAAATTTTCATTGAATATTATATATATATAACTATATACTTAATAATACAAAAATAAATAATAAAAAATAACATGTAGTAAATTAGATTTATATAAGAAATTTTCCTTATCCTGATCCTGCTATTTACAATTATTGGAAAAAAGCCAATGAGGTGGAAATTAATCATGAATTTGATTACGTGCAAGTTGGAGATCTGCTTGCTTCGTGAAACAAATGTGAAAAAGGTGGAGGAAGTTGTGTGTGTGATGAGCCCTGAATCATGCAAAATTTTGGTTCAAATTTTCTTCGATGTAACTAAAAAATGATGATTTCTTGTATTGGGGTTGGGTTTATAGGACAGTTAATCTAATCATTGATTATAAAATATATAATATATGGTTGTATGAGGATATATATGATGTGCAAAATTTGAAACTTACGTATGTAAATGGAATAATGAAGGATTAAATTAATTAATTATAAAGCAAAGTTTGCAATGCTGATCCTAATTAATAATGATACAAATGATTAAGGGGAGCTCGGCAATTATTGAAGCATTAATTGGTCTTCCTCTTTTCCTGCTTACGTCAATAATCCAACTTTATAAATGTGTTAATCAAGAAATGTGTGCATTAAAATATAAACCAACTCTCTCAATCTAGGCCTTATTTGCTCTAATCATCTTAATTAGCCGCCTTTTCTGCTTTTTCTTATTCAAACCACAACTCCTCTTTTTCTTCATTTCATCATCTATGTATGTATGAAAATCGTGATTTACAAGCTCTCTTTGGTCTTCCTTGTATGTGTGTTTTTTTTTTATTTTTTTTATCAAAATAAAATTATTACGAGGGTATTCGAGCTTAAAAAGAACACGGAATAATTATTGATGTTAATAATAATATGAATAATGAGATTGAATTAATCTCATATTTGAAAAAAATAGATCTTCAAGTTATATAGGAAAGAGACCGTATAATTAAACAATTTTGAAATCATATAGATGATATTTTATAATTGAATATATACATATATATATATATATATATTAACTTTATTATAATTATTATTATAAAATTAACATGAAAAAATTGCAGGGATGAATGATATATTAAAAATATAAATAATTGGAAATAAGTGTTTGAGAATTATAAAATTAAAATCTCATTGAAAATGTTGAATAGGATTTTTATAAAGTAGTAAGAAGAAAAACCACATAATAATCTTGCTTTATTAAAAAAAAACACAGTAAAAGAAAGAGTCAATATCATTCTTTTATTATATTTTAAAGAACTAACGACAAATTTAAAAGCATATATTTAAATGAGCATCTTCCATAAAAATAACTTTAAACATCTTTCCCTTAAAACCTTTTTTTTTTTTTTTTTTATTATAAATTTTGAAAGCTTCATCCAAAGTAAGATATCATTAAAAGCTATCATATTAAACGTTTTAAATGAAACACAAATAATGTTATATACATATATATATATATATATATTTTATGCTAAATTCATAGATATTCTAATATTTCACAATAATTTAAAAATAAATTATTTTATTTGAAAATATAAATATATTATTTTATATTTTTTTGAATAATGATATGTATTTTATTATTATTCGATCTCTTCAAATTTCAATATAATTAAATAAGATCATGATATTTTTTTTTTACTATTGAACGAACATTTTGTATTTCATAAAAATCAGGATCAGTATAATCTTTATGTAAGATTACTTTAACTTTCCGACATCAAGATCAAGAGACATTTTGAACGAGAATAATTATTTTTTTTTTGAAAAGTCGTACTTTTTTAAACCTAGAAAAAGGACAAAATTCTAGAATTTTTTTTCTTGATATAACTATCTTTATATAAAGGTAATCTATTTTTTTGTAAGATTAAAGATATTAATTAATGATTAGGGATAGTTTAGGATAATTAAAAAGAAGATTTAGGAGGGACCAGTGGAAAATAGTTGAAGGTTGGTGTGTGGGGGGGGTGGATTGGGCTTTCTCTCCTTTGAGTTTGATTTTCCCATGAGCCCAATCCAACAACGACTGCATTTTAATGACGTAAGCCTTTTCATAAGATTCTATTTTCATAATTATAAATTTTTGTTGAATTAAATTTAAAAATTCTTATAATATCTTTTAATTTTATGCATATTATCATCATTAATTGTCATTAAACCTATTTAATATGCATTAATTATAGTTAATCGATGATAATCGTCCAACTTCAAAAATAAATCACTGATTATAATTTGTTTGAATCGGTCAACGATGTTGACCTCACAATTTTAAGCAAGCAATTGATTACACGGCTCTTCGATCTTCGGTCCACAGGCTGAGTTGCTAGTCTTTGCTACCTTATCGCAATTTGATCGTCTGCCACTGCAGGCTCACCTAACAAACAAAACAATGAATCAATACCGGACCCTAGAGATCGTCCGGAAAAACCCTAATTCACCCGTAGTTCACTTGTACCTGAACCGTGCGCACCACCGCAACGCGCTTTCCCTCGATTTCTTCACCGAATTTCCTCACGCCCTCTCTTTTCTCGACCAAAATCCTGACGTCAATGTAATTGTTCTTTCCGGTGCTGGCGATCACTTCTGCTCCGGCATTGATCTCACAGCGTTGAACTCCATCACCAGTCAGTCAGTTTCCAGTGACCGCGCCAGAGCAAATGAGAAGCTTCGGCGAGAGATTAAGTATTTGCAGGATGCTATAACTGCGATAGAGAAGTGCAGGAAACCGGTGATAGCGAGCGTTCATGGAGCTTGTATTGGTGGCGGTGTTGATATAGTTACTGCTTGTGATATTAGGTTTTGTTGTCAAGATACCTTTTTCAGCGTCAAGGAGGTTGATTTAGGTTTAGCTGCGGATCTTGGTACGCTACAGAGATTACCCAGTATTGTGGGCTTTGGTACTGCTATGGAATTGGCTTTAACGGGTCGGAGGTTTTCGGGTCAGCAGGCTAAGGAGTTTGGGTTTGTTTCTCGGGTCTTTGGATCGAAAGAGGACTTGGACGAGGGTGTTAGAATTGTTGCTGAAGGTAAAGTTGATTTCTTTTTAGTATGTTTGTATTTTAATGATGTTGATATATGACAGATGCTTATCCAGGAATTCCTCGTTGTTGCATTACTAGAATTGGTTGCTATCTCAACTATTTTGTTCTCAGTTTAGTTGAATCGTCTCAACTAGCATCTTGGTGCGCTTGTTAGGAAGTCCTTTCATTGTGTGAAATTCCATATAAACAATAGGGTAATGGTAGGTTGGTATGTCCATGTTGGTGTTGGATGGATGGTTTTTTCTCTAATAGCTAATATGTGAATATGCTTAGTAATCCTCAATTGTTGGGTTGGATTTCCCTCGCAGGAATTGCTGCAAAGTCTCCTCTTGCAGTCACCGGTACAAAAGCAGTCCTATTAAGAAGCAGAGACTTGAATATAGAACAAGGATTAGATTATGTTGCAACTTGGAATTCTGCAATGCTGGTTTCCGATGATCTAAAGGAGGGTGTCAAGGCACATATCCAGAAAAGAAATCCTGTCTTTGCTAAACTTTAATGTGGCCTTTGCTCTTGTCGTGCCTTTTATCTCTGGACCAATTCAATAAATAGCTTTCTCATTTTTTACATATAAATAGCTTGCTTGTCTTCCCGAATAAGTGATGTTACTTGATAATCTCGTAATAGATACCATATTTTTTCTGTCAATCATTGTAAGTGGAAGCAGATAAAGTGTACTTGTATTGATAATTGATGCAACTAGATTTACAT